>VWYK01086952.1:24043-39883 GCA_013399775.1 Semnornis frantzii | reverse complement strand
GCAGGAGATTGGTGACACTGCCGGCAGGACAGTGGTGACACTGCCGGCAGGAGAGCAATGACACTGCCAGCAGGAGAGCAATGACACTGCCGGCAGGAGAGAGAGTGGTGACACTGGTGGCAGCAGTGTGACCCAGAGCAGTGCACCTCTGCATCAGGCAGCCAGGCACTGCCCTTCCCCTAGAGGGCTGCAGCCCCTTGTGTGCTGCACCCCAGGGACAAAGTCTTCAACCCATCTCCCTTCTTCTGCCTTCCAGAGGCTTGTGGCTCGCAGCCTGCATTTGCTGCCCATGAGAGGCTGCTGCTGGCCCAGTGGCCCAGCCAAGAGAGGCTGCTTCTGGCAGAGCAGCAGTGGAGAAAGCACAAGAACACCACCATCACAGGTAAGGCTTCGGGGTGGGGCTGATGGAGTTAATAGGCAGGGGCTGCAGATCTCTGCCCTGCAGACGTCAGATTGGAAGAGAGGAGACTGACTGAGGGGAGGCCTCCTTGTTCTCTACAGCTCCCTGAGAGGAGGCTGCAGTGAGGTGGGGTTGGGCTCTGCTCCCTAGGATCAGGTGATTGGAGGAGAGGAAATGTCCTGAAATTGTGCCAGGGGAAGGTTAGGTTGGAGATGAGGAAAAGTTTCTTTGCTTCCAGAGTGGTCAGGGATTGGCACAGGCTGCCCAGGGAGGTGGTGGAGTCCACATCCCTGGAGGTGTTCCAGAAAGGTGTGGCCAGGCACCTGGGGCCATGGTTTAGTGGCCATGGTGGGCATAGGCTGGAGGTTGGACTGGAGGAGCTCAGAAGGCTTTGCCAACCCAAACTTTTCTCTGTTCCACTATGGCTAACCTCAAGCAGCAAGCAGCAATGCTCTGGTGCATGGCTGTTGTGCTTGTCTCTGTCCTGCCACTGCTGTATTCACACCAACACCTCTGGACTGAAGCACTGTCAGTGTGTATGGATCTGCACTCCACATTCCCAGCTCTAGTGCCACCCTACAGCACAGTTCTGTGTTCTGTTGACTCTATGAGAAGGGTCACAGGCTGCTGGAAGCTGAACCCACTGACAGTCTCCTTTCTTCTAAGTGGGTGAAATGTTCCTAAGGGATCTTTTTCCATTGTCTGCCACCTCATCCCTAAAAGTGTTCTGCTGCTACAAAAGCTGGTAGGACCTCCACACCTTGCTGGATGGTCCAGAGCAAGATCTGGCATCTCTTGTGCAGCCAGGAGAGCTTGGCACATCTGTGGCACCAGGTGGAACGAGCACAGGCAGCAAAGATCGTGGCCTGGCCAGAGCTGAAGCAGCAGGCAGCAACCCTTGAGATAACCTCCTTCCCAACTTCCTGCACACAGGGAACACGCTGGACATCCTCCACAGCTTTGCCAACTGCTCAGGGCTGCAGCTCATCTTCGGGCTCAACGCCCTGCTGCGCAGAGATGGCCTCCGCTGGGACAGCTCCAACGCCCAGGCCCTGCTGGGCTACTGCTCCTCCAGGGGCTACAACATCTCCTGGGAGCTTGGCAATGGTAAGTGTGGAGTCTGCTCCCGGCACAGGCCTGTGCTCACCTGCAAAGAAATCACCACAGGGTCTGAGCCTTTGGGTGTTCTGGATGGCAGTCACAGAATCACACAATGGTAGGGGTTGGAAGGGACCTCTGGAGAGCATTGAGGCAAACCCTCCTGCCAGGGCAGGGTCACCCAGGGCAGGTCACAGGAGCACATCCAGGTGGGGCTGGAAGGTCTCCAGAGAAGGAGGCTTCACAACCTCTCTGGGCAGCCTGCTGCAGGCCTCCAGCACCCTCACACCAAAGAACTTTCTCCTCCTGTTCAGATGGAATTTCCTGGCTTCCAGTTTGTGTCCATTGCTCCTTATCATAGAATCATAGAATCACAGAATGGTAAGGTTGGAAGGGACCTCAAGGATCATCCAGTTCCAGGCCCCTGTCATAGGCAGGGACACCTCCCACTAGTACAGGTCACTCAAGGCCTTGTCCAACCTGGCCTTGAACACCTCCTTGGCCTGTCACAGGACACCACTGAGCAGAGCCTGGCCCCTTCTCACCCCCCACCCTTAAAATAGTTGTGATCATTGCTCAGGTCCCCTGCAGGCTGACAGCTCTCAAAGGCAGACTGATGTTTGTTTGGAAGCATCTAGGTCTCAGTTTGCAAGGAGAGCAGCTCACAGGAGGCCCAAGGAATGAGCAAGCTGAGATGACTTTGCTGCTGCTGCCAAGGCTCTGACATAAGGTGCAGGATGTCACCTATGGGCACTGTCTGGGACAGTGTTGCAGAGCAGCCCCCAAGGTTTTGGTTTCATGCTTCTTACTTTCAAACATCTCACCCATGGTTGTATACCTCATGGGGAAGGAGTTTCCCAGCTCTGTGCTCCAGCCTGCAGCAGGCTGCTGACACCTGTGGTGATAGGACAGGGGCAATGGCTTTAAACTAGAGCAGAGCAGACTGAGATTGGATGTGAGGAATGAATTCTGCAGCAGGAGGGTGCTGAAACACTGGAACAAGTTGCCCAGGGAGGTGGTTGAGGCTCCATCCCTGGAGATATTCAAGGTGAGGCTGGACAGGGCTGTGGGCAGCCTGCTCTGGGGGAGGATGTCCCTGCTGAGTGCAGGGACCATGGATGAGCTTTGGGGGCACGTTCTGTGATTGCGTGCTTGTGCAGAGCCCAACAGCTTCAGGAAGAAGTCTGGCATCTACATCGATGGGCACCAGCTGGGGCAGGACTTCCTCCACCTCCGCCACCTGCTGAGCAACTACAGCCTCTACAAGCAGGCAAAGCTCTACGGGCCCGACGTGGGGCAGCCCCGAAAGCACACCCAGAAGCTGCTGAGGAGGTGAGAGTGGGGCCCTGCCAGCACCTCCTGGCTGGGCAGAGGGCTCTAGTGGTGCCTTCTCTGCACCCAGGGGCACGAGGAGGCCTCTAGGCAGGGGTTAAGGGTTCTCTGCTGCAAGTCAGTAGCTAAGGATGTACAAAGCAGAGAGTCACAGAATGGTGCAGGTTGGAGATCATCCAGTCCAAGCAGGTCACACAGGAACAGATCCAGGTGAGGCTGGAAAGCCTCCAGAGAAGGAGACTCCACAGCCTCTCTGGGCAGCCTGCTCCAGACCTCCAGCACCCTCACAACAAAGAACTTTCTCCTTCTGTTCAGGTGGAACCTCCTGGGTTCCAGTTTGTGTCCATTGCTCCTTGTGCTGTCACAGGACACCACTGAGCAGAGCCTGGCCCCTGCTTCTTGCCCCCCACCTTTCAGATATTGATAGGCATTGATCAGATCCCCTCTAAGCCTTCTCCTCTCCAGGCTAACCAGCCCCAGGGCTCTCAGCCTTTCCTCCTCACACAGATGTTCCAGGCCCTTCAGCATCCTCATAGCCACTCTTGGACTCTCTGCAGTATTTCCCTGTTCCTGTTGAACTGGGCAGCCCAGAACAGGATTCAGGACTGCAGCTGTGGCCTCAGCAGGGCAAGTGCAAAGGGCACTGGATGCATCCAGTCCATTTGAGAACTGATTTCCTGCCTTTTTCCTTAAATTCCAAAGATTGGATTTTTCCTTGCCTTGTCTGGGGGTGGCTGATCTCTAACCTGCATGCATGAGCTTAAGGATTCAGTACTTGGCATGGGAAAACTGGCAGGGCTTCAGTAGTCCACAAAGCTCTGTGTCAGAGGAGTGCTGACTGCAGTGCTGCTCCAGCAGGGCCTCTGCAGCCTGGAAATGTCTGGCAATGCCACAAGCACCAACTGCTTCGAGCTGCTGGGGCAGCCAAAGTCTGTGGGGACAGCCAGCAAAGCCTTGCCTTGGGGCACTTCTCCACCCCAGCTGGGGGCACAGGGGAGGGCTGAGTGTGGCAGCTGGGTTGGGGGGCTGCAGCTCCTCACTGGTGCCCACTCAACTCCTTCTTCTCCTCTGCATGCTCTTTGCTTGCAGCTTTCTGAAGTCAGGGGGCAAGGCGATCGACGCTGTCACCTGGCACCAGTAAGTACCACTGGGATGCCCCCAGCACCCTGCTCACTGCCTGTCTGCTCCTCAGAAATGCCAATGAGAACAGCTGAGCAGGAAGGAAGGAGGGGCTGGAATAACCCTTTCAGCCTTCCCTTGGGTTCCTCTCTCATAACTGCTTGAGAGGCTGCCCAGAGGTGGTGGAGTCCCCATCCCTGGAGGGGTTCCAGAAAGGTGTGGCCATGGCACCTGGGGCCATGGTTTGATGGCCATGGTGAGGTTGGGTTGCTGATTGTGCTGGATGAACTTATATCTTCCTTAAAGGTGCCAAGACTGTGGGTGCTGTGCAGCAGGGGCTGCTGCTTGCCTCACTCTGGGCTGGGGCTGTCGTTGTGCTTTTCCCATCCGTAGTTACTACGTGAATGGAAGAAGTGCCACCAGGAAGGACTTCCTGAGCCCCAAAGTGCTGGATACCTTTGCCACAGCTGTACACCAAGTCCTGGAGGTGACATCTCCTCTTCCATCCTTCCCATCTGCAGTTTCCAAGGGGTTGGCAGAGATTCCAGAAAGTGCAATTTCTTACTATCAGTCAAGAGGGATCCTCAAAGCTTGGCTGCTGCCCTCCTTCTGAATTAAAATCAATGATTAGCAATACTCATAATAAATGAGTTCCAAAGGCTGCAGGCATGGTACCAAAAGTGCCACACAAAGGTGTGCCCAGGTACCCAGGAAGGCCATCAGCAGCCTGGCCTGGATCAGCAATGGTGTGGGCAGCAGGAGCAGGGCAGGGATTGTGCCCCTGGACTCAGTGCTGCAGAGGTCACTGCTTGAGTGCTGGGTTCAGTTTTGGGTTCCTTACTGCAAGAAGGACATTGAGGGGCTGGAGCAGGTGCAGAGAAGGGCGAGGAAGGTGGGGAAGGGTCTGGAGAAGAAGGCTGGGGAGGAGCAGCTGAGGGAGCTGGGGGTGGTTAGTGTGGACAAGAGGAGGCTGAGGGCAGAGCTCATTGCTCTCTGCAGCTCCCTGAGAGGAGGTGCAGTGAGGTGGGGATTGGGCTCTTCTGCCTAGTCTCTGGTGACAGAAGGAGAGGAAATGGCCTCAGGCTGCCCCAGGGGAGGTTTAGGTTGGGCCTTAGAAGAAACTTCTTCCCTGAAAGGGCTCTCAAAGCCTGGCACAAACTGCCCAGGGAGGTGGTTGAATGCCCATGCCTGGAGGTGTTTCCAAGAGGCAGAGATGTGATGTTGAGGGCCATGGCTTAGCCCCAGCCTTGGCAGAGCTGGAGAATGGTTGGAGTGGGTGAGCTTAGAACTTTACTCACACTATGATTCTGTGTCACAAACCTCCTACCTGCTCCTCCCTTGCTGCAGTCATTCCCTGGGGATGCCATTTACTGGAGCCCCCTACTCCCCCACCTCCTAACCACATAACTTGGGGTGCACCACAGCTGAGCACTGGAGGACTCCCAAGACTTCTGCTGCTGTTTGCCTCATTTTACACAGATGGATGTGGGGAGGAGGGGGAAGCCAACCTCTTTTCAGTCCTTTTGATCACCTTTTGGTGGCATCCTGCCTCAGCTGCTGTAACCCTGGAGACGCAAACATCCTATGCAGGCCAAAAATGTTGCTTGCCTATCATTTCAGCAGCCAAAACACTGAACTTTTGTCCATTTCTCCTCTTCCCTACCTCACCCTGGCCAGATTGTTGGTGGCACAGTGCCTGGCAAGAAGGTCTGGCTGGGAGAGACAAGCTCTGCCTACGGAGGGGGAGCCCCCAAGCTGTCCAACACTTACGTTGCTGGCTTTATGTGAGTAGATTCATAGAATGGTTTAGGTTGGAAGGGACATCAAAGCTCATCCAGTTCTAACCCCTCACCATAAGCAGGGACACCTCCCACTAGAACAGGTCACTCAAGGCCTCATCTAGCCTGGCCTTGAACACCTTCAGGGAGGTTGTGGAGCACAGAATCACCCAACGTGATCAAAGATCACATTCTGTGCTTCTGTGCTCCATACCCTCCCTCGGCAACCTGTGCCAGTGTCTCACCACCCTCACTGCAAACAACTTCTTCCTAACATCCAGTTTCAATCTCCCCTCTGCCAGTTTAAACCCATTACTCCGCATCCTGTCAGTAGTCCCTCCCCCAGCCCTCCTCTGGGCTTCCATCACATTCACATTTCACCAGCTGAAGGGACCTGTGGCCATGCCCTGTGGG
Organism: Semnornis frantzii; assembly: GCA_013399775.1. NCBI lineage: Eukaryota > Metazoa > Chordata > Aves > Piciformes > Ramphastidae > Semnornis > Semnornis frantzii. The sequence goes on along the minus strand of VWYK01086952.1, from coordinate 33,742 downwards.
AGGGATGCCCCCCTCAGGCTTCCCCAGAAGTGCCAGCAGTGGCTGGGTTGAGGATCATAACTCTCCAGCACTTCCTGTGTGCTTCCCTTTGCCTGAGGTAGACCCCAAGTCTTAGCAGATTCTGGGGTGGGGAGATAGGTTCATACAATGAGTTGGGTTGGAAAGGACCTTAAAGCTCCTCTAGTTCAAGTCCCTGCCATGGGCAGGGACACCTCCCACTAGCAGAGGTAGCCCAAGGCCTCATCCAGCCTGGCCTTGAAATGAGAGGTTTAGTTCTGCCCTCAACTCTGCAGTGCTGATTCCATCCTTTGTGAGGACAGAGGCACAGAATCACAGAATCATTTAAGGTTGGATAAGACCTGAGAGGACATATCAAATCCAGCCTTCTGCCATGACCACCAGACCAAGTCCTTCATGAGCTGGATGTCCTTCATGGGAGTCACAGAATCACAGAATGGGTTGGCTTGGAAGAGACCTCAAAGATCATCTAGTTCCAAGCCCCTGCCATAGGCAGGGACACTTCCCACCAGCCCAGGTCACTCAAGGCCTCACTCAACCTGGCCTTGAACACATCCAGGGAGGGAGCAGCCACAGCCTCCCTGGGCAGCCTGTGCCAGTGTCTCACCACCCTCACTGGCAAGAATTTTTTCCTCCTCTCCAGTCTCAGTCTGTCCTCCTCAAGCTTCAATCCATTCCCTCTTGTTCTATCACAACAGGATAAAGGTCCTTTTCCCATGGCATCCTCCAAGCACCATCAAAGAACTAACCCAAAGGAAATGTAGTCCTGAAAAATCATTTTCTCCCAGGAGTGCAGCTTTAGCATTTTCTAGGAATCAAAGAATTGAGCCTTTTCTGATCACTTTGGTCAGGCTGCAGATTTAGGAAGATCTAATTGTATTGGGATTCTGTGGCTCACACTTTGACAATCAACCACAATCCACAGCTGCAGTGGATGTGTTTCACTTCTCTAAGGCATGAGGATTTCCATCAGAGCCTGGTGGATCACCAAGGCACACCCTTCTGGGTGTGATGGTCTTGGCCTGCTCTTAGGATAGGATAAGAAGAAATGAGCTCAAGCTGCACCAGGCTAGAGTTAGGTTGGAGATATGGAAAAAATCCTTTGCTGCCAGAGTGGTCAGGGATTGGCACAGGCTGCCCAGGGAGGTGGTGGTGTCCCCATCCCTGGAGGGGTTCCAGAAATCTGTGGCCATGGCACCTGGGGATATCATTCCATGGCCATGGTGGTGTTGGGCTGATGGTTGGGCTGGATGATCTCAAAGGACTTTTCCAGCCTTAATGATTCCATGACTCTGTGATTTCTCTCAGCCAGTCCAGGAGCATCCAGTGCTGCTCCTGATTTCCACCACCTGCAAACAGGGAAGAAGAGCAACTGCTCCTCCCAACTCACACCTCCAGAGGTGGCCTGAAATTACCTTTGTTACACAGCCTGGTGATGGGGGCTGGGTGGGACCTCTGGAGATGGTTTACTCCAACCTCCCTACTAAAGCAGGTCCTCTTAGATCAGCCTGCCCAGGATCTCAGTGCCCAGCTGGGTTTGGAATCCCTCCTGAGAAGGAGGCTCCACAAACTCTCTGGGCAGCCTGCTCCAGGCCTTGCCTTTATTTGGAGGTAAACAGTGCAAGACCTGAACTGCAGGTGGTTGTCAGCACCTCAGCAGCAGGCTCTGGTTCTTGCTTTCCTGCTTCCTGAGCTGCTTGCAGAGGGTCAGTGATGTACAGCTGAGGTCAGTAATCCTCTTGGCCTCCTTTATTGGCAGGTGGTTGGACAAGCTGGGTCTGTCAGCCAGGCAGGGCATTGATGTGGTGATGAGGCAGGTCTTCTTTGGAGCAGGAACCTATCACCTGGTGGATGCCAACTTCGAGCCCTTGCCGGTATGTATGGGACCCTCCAGCAGCACCCCAGGCTGCAGGGGGTCTGCACAGGCAGCACTGGGGCTGAGGAGCAAGGCAGCAGGGGCAGGTGGCCAAGAGTGTCCTACCCACACTTGTCCTTGCACCCAGAGTTGCCTGGAACAGGCTGCCCAGGGAGGTTGTGAATGCCCCCTTCCTGGAGGTGTTCAAGACCAGGGTGGATGAGGCCTTGAGCAAGCAGGGCTGGTGGGAGGGGTCCCTGCTCATGGCAGGGGGTTGGGGCTGCACAGTCTAGGGCAGGGATTGTCCCTCTGGACTCAGCACTGGGGAGGCCACAGCTTGAGTGCTGGGTTCAGTTTTTGAGTCCTCACTGCCAGAAGGACATTGAGGGGGTGGAGGTCCAGAGAAGGGTGAGAAAGCTGGGGAAGGGTCTGGAGAAGAGGGCTGGGGAGGATCAGCTGAGGGAGCGGGGGGTGTTTGGTGTGGAGAAGAGGAGACTGAGGGCAGAGCTCATTGCTCTCTGCAGCTCCCTGAGAGGAGGCTGCAGTCAGGTGGGGATTGGGCTCTTCCCCCTATAGTGCCAGGTGAGAGATGGGGAAATGTCCTGAAACTGTGCCAGGGGAGGGTTAGGTTGGAGAGGAGGAAAAATGTCTTTGCTGCAGGAGTGGCCAGGGATTGGCACAGGCTGTCTAGGGACAGGTGGTGGAGTCCTCATCCCTGGAGGTGCTCAAGAAAGGTGTGGCCATGGCACTTGGGCCCACAGTTTAGTGGCCATGATGGTCTTGGGTGGCAGGTTGGACTCAATGACCTCAGAGAGCTTTTCCAGCCTAAATCATTCTGTGACCCTATGGAAATGTTCATGGGAGGTGTCAGAGGCCCTGGGGGCTTCCTGCCCCCACGTTGTGCCCATGGATGGGGCACAGGCTGTCCTGCAGGGTGGGGTACTCAGCCCTGAGGTGCTCCCTGCCCTGCTGAAAGCTGCCTCCAAGCTGCCAACCATCTGTCCCCAGGGGAGGAGCTCTGAGGTCTGTGTGTGAGCAGTACCTGTGCAGCTCTCTGGCCGAGCTGCCTGCAGGGCTGTAACCAGATATGGTTGGCAAAGAGGAACCCCGCCCTGAAATCAGAGCCAAGTGAGACGTTCAGCACTCTGTGGAGCTGCTGGCGCCTACAGAAGTGCTGACCTGTGCTTTTTGTGCCTCCCAGGACTATTGGCTCTCCCTGCTCTACAAGAAGCTGGTGGGTACCAAGGTGCTGAAGGTCGGCCTGGTAGGCGCCGATGAGAGGAAGCTCCGTGTCTACCTCCACTGCACAAACTCCCTCCAGTAAGCCTCCACAAAGGGCAAAATATTCCAGAATCTGAGCCCCTGGCCACTCCTAGGCCAAGAAAAGGAATGTGGGGCAGAGTGAGGATGCTGCAGAGCCTCCTGATCCCCACTCCCATCTGCTCCTGCCTTGCAGCCCTAAATACAGAGCAGGGGACGTGACGCTGTTTGCCTTGAACCTCTACAACGTGACCCAGCACCTGCAGCTGCCAGAGCACCTCCTGAGCAAGCAGCTGGATCAGTACCTCTTGCTGCCTCATGGCAAAGAGAACATCCTGTCCAGGTGAGCATGCAAGTCCTCCTGGCCCCCTAGAAAGGACTGGGAGGAGAGTTAGGTGGTCTCTAAAAACCTCACCTTGGTCAGTGTTAAAAGCCATGGGGGAAAGAAGTTGTTCTTTGGTCTTCTGGAGGCTTCTGAGTAAAGTCTAATTTCTGTTAAATCAGGTCCTCAGGGTCCTGAGGAAGCCACAGGGATGGTCAGAGGGCTGGAGAACCTCTGATATGGAATGATCTTTGATCACATTGGGTGATTCTGTGCTCCACAACCTCCCTGGGCAACCTGTGCCAGTGTCTCACCACCCTCACTGCAAACAACTTCCTCCTAACATCCAGTCTAAATCTTCCCTCTGCCAGTTCAAACCCATTGCCCCTTGTCCTGTCATTGCAAGACCTTGTCAATAGTCCTTCCCCACCCTTCCTGGAGCTCTCTTCAGATCCTGGAAGGCTACTCTAAGGTCTCCTGGAAGCCTTCTCTTCTCCAGGCTGCAGAGTCCCAACTCTCTCAGCCTGTCCTCAGAGCAGAGCTGCTGCAGCCCTCTGAGCATCTTGATGGTCTCCTCTGGACTGGCTCCACCAGTTCCATGTCCTTCCTGTGCTGGGGGCTGCAGAACTGCCCCCAGTACCCCAGCCCCTGTGTGCCCACAGGTCTCTGGAGCTGAACGGCCGCCTGCTGCGGATGCTGGATGACCAAACCCTGCCGGAGCTCACTGAGCACCCCTTGGGTCCTGGCAGCCTTCTGGGCCTCCCAGCCTTCTCCTATGGCTTCTACGTGGTCAGACATGCCAAGGCTCTTGCCTGCATTTAAATGCTGCACAGGGTGAACGTCCAAGCCCTTGGCTCTCGGGGGAGTTAAAGCCTAGAAGTTCCCCTTCCTGCCGTCAGGTCGAATCTTGGCAAGGGATGTGACCCTGGCAGCAGTGGGGAAGCTGCCTGGTGATCTTCTGTGAGCTGGGGGGGAAGTGGCATCACAGAGTCAGAAGGTGGTTTGGGTTGGAAGGGACCTTAGCCAGGAGGCAGTCCCCACCCCCCAGGGGTTTTGCATAAAACAAACAAAAAAGGGCCCCACCTCCACCCCGGACAGGATCTCCTCAGCCTCCCAGGAGGGACCCCCCTCAGCAGGTGCAGCTGGGGCATGGAGGGAGCTGCCACCACTTCACTGCCTTCCCTGCATCTCCCAGCTGTTGTGGCACAGCCACCTTTCCTCCTGGGACAGTTAGCCCAGGAAGGCCCTGGTTTGGCTTGTGGTCCAGCCTGGGTCACTGCACTGGAGCACAGAGCTCTTCCCCACACGGAGCTGCAGCAGCTTCTCAGGCTGTGCCTGGGACTCTGCTGGGTGGGAGGTGCAGCCTGCCCTCTGGCCCTGGCTTATGCCAAGCATGGCCCTGCAGCAGCTCCTCCAAAAGCTTGCCTGCAGAGAGGCTGAGCAGCAGCTTAGGGTTGGCTCTGCAGCTCTGCTTCTGCCTGCACCCTGTGGGGAAGACCCAGGAGGGGTTGTGGTTGCTCGAGGACGTCTCTGGGTAGAAAGTGAGGACGTTCAATGCAAGCCAAGGGCAGGGTGCCTGCAGGGGGAAGCACCTTGCCAGGACCTCTCTTTGGGAGTTCTCCAGGCCAGGAGAGTTGAGTCGGCAGATGGAGCTGTGGCAGCATGCGCGCCAGAGGCAGGTGTCTGCAGGCTGCTTGCTCTGCCGCTGCTCTCACAGCCTTCACCCCCAGGAGGAAAGGAGAGGAGCTCACCAGCACCACACCAAACCCGCTGTGGGCAGTGGGCTCGCAGCTCCTCAGCCTTCACCACTCAGCAGGTGGCCCAGCTGCAAAGCACTGCCCCAAACCTCCCTGCAGATGAAGCTTTACACTTCCTGACCTGCTCAGGTGTCTTCTGTTCTTCAGGGAACAGGAGAATTCAAGAGCCCAAGCACACTACCTGCCCCTCAGCCATCACAGAGGGACATCAGTGGCCTTAGACCATCCTGGGGGACAAACCTGCCTGGCCAGGCTAACATCCCTCCCCCTGGGGCAGCAGCCCTTTGGGGCAGAAGGCTGTTTTGCGGTGGCTTTTCTGGCTGTCTGTGCCTTTCCCATGTATGCCCAGGGTGAGAACACCACAGAAAAACCCTGTGAGCTGCTGCAGGCCTTTATTTGTATCCGCTGCAACCCTGCCAACAGCTGCAGACCTGAGCACAGCAGGGAAACCAACCACAACCTCCCACTCTGCTTCTTCATTTTAAGCTTTACCAGGGTGCTGCCAGCCCCTTGGGGTTTGAGTGCAGGGCAAGGAGGACACTTTTTAATGAGAAGGTTTTAAAAACATGTGCTTGGGAAGCTGTGATGAGGAAAAAATGCACAATAAAAAGGTTCTGTTCCAGCTCAGTTTGTCAGAGGAGTGTTCGCAGCCCCTATGCAGGTGTGCTCTGTGAAGGGAGTAACAGCAGAACTGAGGAGAAGGAAGGGAGAGGACAAGGGAAGAGCAACTGATGGCATCTATCTGGGCTTGTGCAAAGTGTTTGGCACTGTCCCCCAGAACATTCTAGGGGGGACCAAACTGGGAAGCATGGACTTGAGGGCTGGACTTGTCTGGATGGCTACTCTCAGACAGCTGGGGTCAACACCTCAGTGTCCAAATGGAGCCCAGTGACCAGTGGTGTCCCTCAGGGGATGTTTAACATCTTTGTTGGTGACAAGGGGCAGTGGCACTGAGGCACCCTCAGCAGTTTACCAGTGACACCAAGCAGTGTGGTGTGGTGACACCCTGGAGGGAAGGGATCCATCCAGAGGGGCCTGGACAGGCTGCAGAGCTGAGCCCAAGCCAACCCCATGAAGGTTATTAAGGCCAAGTGCAAGGTCATGTAGCTGGCTCAGGACAATCCCACAGATCCAGGCTGGGTGAGGATTGGCTGGAGAGCAGCCTGGAGAGGAATTTGGGGATGTCAGTTGGAGACAAACTCCCCAGGAGCCAGCACTGGTGGCTGGCAGCCCAGCAGCTGCATCCAGAGCAGGGAGAGCAGTAGCACTGGGAGGGGATTCTGCTCTGCTCAGACCTCATCTCCACATCTGTTTTGTTAGAGAAATCCTCAGGTTGTGCAGGAACAGCAAAGTGACCTGAGTATGAGCCCTGCAAGCCAGGAGCAAGAGGTGCTTCAGGGTTGTGCTCAATGCTCTTAAAGGTCTTTTCCAACCCAAATGATTCCATCACTACTCACACACGCAAGCACCTCCACATTGCTGTGTCCCAGCTGTAGCTGGCCACCAGTTCAGAAGCCTTCCCACCCCACTCTGACAACACAGAGGCTGATAATCCCCAGGCAGGAACTCCTCCTAGGAGGAGCGCAGGGCTGTCCAGAGGTGCAGGTGACACCTGCTCTGGCTTCACTTCCTGCTCTGAGCACACAGCCTGGTCCCTCACCAGGCAAGGTGCTGAGCAGAGCAACTCGCAGCTCATGCAGTGCCTGCAGCCACAAGCCCTCCACACACCCCCAGGTGACTTCTCCTCAGCTACTGTTAGCTCCATGCAAAGCAAGCAGGAGGGAGAGGAGCCCTGGGAGCACAGTGATGGGATCAAGTCTGTTCTGGTCTGAACCCGAGGTGAGCAGCACCTTTGGCAGGACCCACCCACAGCAGCCACACCTGCTCCACAGCCCCCTTATCTCCAGGCCTTTCCTTTCCCTCTGTGGATGCTGTAAACCTCCAGTGTCAGCAGAAAGGCATCGAAGGTTTATCTGAGAGCAGGCACAGGTGGCTCTTGCACAAGTTACACCTCTGCAGTGAGCTTGGATTGCTCAACTCAGACTTGCTGCTCTTGGAAGGCAGCGTGAGATGTGTTGGGAGACCTTTGTCTGGTGTAGGTGGAAATAAGGAAACAGAACATTTCAGAGAATCATAGAATGGTAAGCTTGGAAGTGACCTCAAAGGTCATCTAGTTCCAACCCCTTGCCATAGGCAGGGACACCTCCCACTAGTACAGGTCACTCAAGGCCTCGTCCAACCTGGCCTTGAACACCTCCAGGGACGGAGCAGCCACAAGCTCCCTGGGCAACCTGTGCAAATGTCTCACCACCCTCACTGCAAACAACTTCCTCCTTACGTCCATCCTAACATTTCCTCAAAATCAGGGGAATATGAGCAGCAGCTCAGCTCTCAGACATACAGGACAATAGGGGCATGAAGAGCTTCTGCTGATTGTTGGGAGCCTGAGATGTGGCAGCCCCTGCAGGGCTTTTGTCCGAGGTTCACATGTGGCTCAGAGAGGTGTGGACTCAGTACCCACAGGAGTCTCTGTGCTTCCTTATCTTCAAGGAAACTGCTGACTTTACACTTGATCACTTCTTCAAGGATTCATCTCCTTATCTGAGGCTCCCCAAGATGGTCTCTCTCCAGCTGTGTTCTGTGTTATTTCAAAGAAACAAAGGGCAATGAAGTAGCAACGATAGTTGCTCTGTGCTCTGGACTTGGCATTGACCCTTCTGTTTCCTATGTATTTATAAAGACTGTTTCCATACCCCACTCTATTGCAATCCCTTCGATCCAAGGACATCGAGGGGCTGGAAGAGATCCAGAGAAGGACAAGAAAGGCAGGGAAGGGTCTGGAGGTCTGGAGAAGAGGGCTGGGGAGGAGCAGCTGAGGGAGCTGGGGGTGGTTAGTGTGGAGAAGAGGAGGCTGAGGGCAGAGTTCATTGCTCTCTGCAGCTCCCTACAAGGAAGCTGGAGCCATGTTGGGCTCTTGTCCCTAGTCTCGGGTGATAAAAGGAGAAGAAATGTCCTGGAATTGTGCCAGGGGAGGGTTAGTTTGCAGACGAGGAAATGATGTCTTGACTGAAAGTGCAATATATGAGGATTTGGCTTTTGCACAGTGAGACTTTCCTAAGACATATCTATGACATAAACAGGCTTCAGCTGTGTGTGTGTGTGTGTGTGTGCCAGGAGGAACCAGGAGCCCCCTTGACATTTCAAGTTTCAATCTATAAGGTTAACAGGGTGCAGGGGTGCATGCGTGTGTGTGCCGAGAGGACCCAGGAGCTCCCTTTGACTGATGTCTCAAGAAAACACAACGGGGTCAAGAACACATGCTGAAGCAGCCCAGATGTTGAAACCAGGCATATTTGGTCAAACAAACTAAGAGGTGGGGGTAACCCTTGGAGAATGTGAAGAATACTCACATTGTGTGTAGTGTGAAGAATGTGTATAAAGCTAACAGCATGTCACCTAATCCTTATCCTATAAAAGCACTACCATCTGTTGTTATTGGGGTGCCTCTAGCAACTTTGCTATGCACCCAGCACTGTTTGCCTTTGTTTTATAGTGATTTTTAATCTATATATATGCTTAAATTTTAGAGTGAGTTCATTTCTCACAAAACAAAGGGCAACAAACTAGCAACGATGGTTGCTTTGTGCTCTGTACATGGTACTTTTCTGTTTCCTATGTATTTATAAAGACTGTTTCCTTACCCCACTCTATTGCAATCCCCTCGATCCAAGGACATCGAGGGACTGGAGAAGGGCAACAAAGCTGGGGAAGGGGCTGGGGAAGAGCAGCTGAAGGAACTGGGGAGGGTTAGTGTGGAGAAGAGGAGGCTGAGGGCAGAGCTCATTGCTCTCTGCAGCTCCCTGAGAGGAGGCTGGAGGCAGGTGGGTGCTCTTGTCCCTAGTCTCAGGTGATAAAAGGAGAGGAAATGTCCTGAAATTGTGCCGGGGAGGGCTGGAATCATAGAATCGACCAAGCTGGAAATGAGGAAAAATTTGACTGAAAGGATTCTCAAAGCCTGGCACAGGCTGCTCAGGCAGGTGGCTGAATTCCCCTTCCTGGAGGCAGAATTACTGAATCACAGAGTGGTTTGGGTCCAAAAAGCCCTTCGAGACCACCCAGTCCAACCAGCACCACAGCACCACCATGGCCCACCAAACCCAGCACCCACCGTGTCCCCAGGTGCTATAGCCACAGGTTTTTGGAACCCCTTCAGGGACTCCACCCCCTTCCTGGGTAGCCTGTGCCAATCCCTGACCGGTCTTGCAGCGAAGAACTTTTTCCTCCTTTCCAACCTAACCCTCCCTTGGCACCATTTCAGGTGTTTCAACGGGGCAGAGACGCGGCTCTGCTGCTCAGAGCGCGGCAAGGCTCCATGCGCGACAAAGCCTCCTCCATCGCACAGACCCCTCAGCCCGCCCAGCTCCGGCGGGCTCGGCGCCTGCGCGGCGCCGCCCAGCGGTGGCGCGGGGGGCGGCGGGAAGATGGCT
>VWYK01086952.1:11712-23887 GCA_013399775.1 Semnornis frantzii | reverse complement strand
CGGGGCCGGGCCTCTCGGGATGGGGGTCAAGCCGTGCTAGCGGGGGTCAGCTGCCGCCGGGGCGCTGCGTCCCTAGCCACGCGTGGGGCTGCGGAGGGCGCTGCGGGCAGGGACGCGCTCCGCGTTGTGGCGGCCAGCCCGCGGGGAGCCCTGCGCCGGGGGCCGAGACGTTTCTCGGAGGCCAGGCGCACCCTGCCTTCGAGCTTGGGCTCGGCCAGAGGAGCCCGGACCGGCTGTGCGCTGCCGGTGCAGGGCGACGGAGCTGCCGCGGTACCCCCGCGGCTTGCCGCTCGCCCGTGCCCCGCTGAGTGTGGGCTGCGGTTGTGTCTCGGCAGGGACGTGGCTGCTGTACCTGCCGTGCAGCTGGAGCATCGCGCTGGCGGCCGCGCCGGGCTGCTTGCCGGACGGGCGGATGCTGGCCCTATTCGGCGTCGGGGCGGTGCTGATGCGCGGAGCAGGCTGCACCATCAATGACATGTGGGACCGGGACTATGACAGAAAGGTTAGCGCTGCCGAGCCGCCGGGGAAGCGAGTCGTGAGCCGCCGTGGCTTGGGAGGCGCCGTACAGGCGCTTAAATCTGGCGCCTTCTGCCGCACGGCTTGCTCAAGTGCTGTCCAACCTGGCCGCAAACGCTTCCAGGCTTGGAGCCTCCACAGCTTCTCTGGGCAGCCTGTGCCAGAGCCTCACCACCTGCCATGGCCAAGAACTGCTTCCTCATGGCTCATCTAAATCCGACTTCTCCCAATTTGAAGCTATCAGCCTTCATCCTGTCACTCCATCCATGGTCAACAGTCCCTCCCCAGCTCTCCTGCAGCCCCTTCAGCTACTGGAAGGTTGTTCTGAGGTCTCCTGGAAGCCTTCTCTTTGCCAACCTGAACAGCCCCAACTCTCCCAGCTAGCACCTAGGGAGGTGCTCCAGCCCTCTGATCACTTCTGTGGCCTCCTCTGAACCTACTCTAACAGTTTCAGGTGTGGTCTCAGCAGAGCAGAGGGGCACAATCCCCTCCCTGCCCCTGCTGCCCACATTGCTGGGGCTCAGCCCAGCTCAGGGTTGGTTTCTGGGCTGCCAGCTCACCTTGCTGCCTCATGTTGAGCTGCTCCTCACTCAGCACCCCCAGCTCCTTCTCCTCAGCTCTGCTCTCTGCCCATTCTCCACCCAGCCTGGTTCAGTGCTTGGGATTGCGCTGACCCAGCTGCAGGACCTTGCGCTTGGCCTTGTTGAGCTTTGTGAATTTGGCTCGGGGTCACCTCTGCAGCCTGTGCAGGTCCCTCTGGATGGATCTCTTCCCTCTAGAGTGTCACCACACCATGCTGCTTGGTGTCACTGGCACATGGGTGAGGGTGCCTTGATCCAGCTGGTTGATTAACCAAGCCCATGTCCACTCTTCTGCAGCATCAGCAGGGATATTTGTGGGTGCAGGCAGAGGGCCTCAGCTGCAGCAGAGTCTCCCTGTCTCTCTCTGACCCCAACGCAGTTCTCCTGCCTTTGTGTGCTCCCAGGGCAGCAGAACTGGTTGCTATTTTCAGGAGGAGTCCTTCCCTGAATATTGTTAATTGCTGCTTGACAAGGGCTGTTGAGGGCTGTTTACCTAACCCTGAGCTAATCTTGTTCTGTTACTTTGCTTTTATCATTTCCCTGTTGTTCAGAAGAGGAAGTAAGTAAAAGGCAGGGCTTGTGGTCTGCTGGAGTGGCTGGAAAGCTGCCCAGCAGAGAAAGGTCTGAGGGTGCTGGTGACATCAAATGAACATAAGCCAGCGTGTGCCCAGGTGGCCAAGAAGGTCACCATCATCCTGGCCTGGATAAGCAATGCCAGCTTGGAGCCTCCACAGCTTCTCTGGGCAACCTGTTCCAGTGCCTCACCACCCTTGCCCCCAAGGGTGCTTCCTCATGTCTCATCTCAGTCCAAGTTCACAGGCTCGCAGGATGTTAGGGGTTGGAAGAGACCCAAAGGTATCATCCAGTCCAAACCCCCTGCCAGAGCAGGACGGGACAATCTAGTTCAGGGCACACAGGAACACATCCAGACAGGGCTGGAAAGGCTCCAGAGAAGGAGACTCCACAGCCTTTCTGGGCAGCCAGTGCTCTGGGACCCTTAAAGTCAAGAAGTTCCCCCTTGTGTTGGGCTGGAACCTCCTGTGCTGCAGCTTCCATCCATTGCTCCTTGTCCTATCCCAGGCAGCAGTGAGCAGAGCCTGTCCCCCCCTACTCCTGGCCCCCTTCCCTCAGATATTCATAAACATTGATTAGAGCCCCTCTCAGTCTGACTAAGCAGCCCCAGGTCCCTCAGCCTCTCCTTATCAGGCAGTGCTCCAGTCCCCTCATCATCCTCATAGCCCTCTGCTGGACTCTCTCTGGTCCAGTTCTTCCACTGTTGCCCCTTGTCTTGTCCCACCATGCCTTGGCATGACTTGTCCCTCTGTGACTTGGCAGTGTCTTTCAAGGCACAGTGAGGCACTGGCACAGGTTGCCTTTAAAAGTTGTGGAGGCTGCAAAACCTAAAGTGTTGAAAGCCAGGTGGGATGAGGCCTTGAGCAAGCTGGGCCAGTGAGAGGTGTCCCTGCCCATGCCAAGGAGTTGGATCTAGATGTTGTTTAAGGTCCTTTCCAAGCCTAACCATTGTCTCATTCTGCCTTTCACTTTGTTTCTGCTCCTGCTTTCACAGCCTCCATGCTTCTGTTCCAAGCACTGCTGCTTAGCAGCCCAGGTAGTGCCCATGGTTCTTATCAGTGAAGAGGTCCCAGTTCATGCTTCCCATGCCCCTTTCCTCTTTTTCTTGATGCTTATGTGCCAGTGGTGTGACTCTGAGCTCTACAGTCCATTGTAAGGGCATTTGGTGAGGCATTGGCACAGGCTGCCCAGGGAGATTGTGGTGGAGTCCCCATCCCTGGAGCTGTTTGAGAGACCTGGAGGACTTTGAAGGGTTGGAGCAGGTGCAGAGAAGGGCAAGAAAGCTGGGGAAGGGTCTGGAGAAGAGGGCTGGGGAGGAGCAGCTGAGGGAGCTGGGGGGGTGCAATGTGGAGAAGAGGAGGCTGAGGGTAGAGCTCATTGCTCTCTACAGCTGCCTGAGAGGAGGCTGCAGTGAGGGGGGGTTGGGCTCTGCTCTCTAGGCTCAGGTTACAGAAGGAAGAGGAAATGTCCTGAAATTGTTCAGGGGAGGGTTAGGTTGGAGATGAGTGAAAATTGCTTTGCTGCCAGAGTGGTCAGGGATTGGCAGAGGCTGCCTGGGGAGGCGCTGGAGTCCCCACCAGGTTCAGAAACCTGTGGCCACGGCGGGGTCGGGTCGCTGGTCGGGCTGGATGATCTCAGCCTTAATGACTGCGTGCATCGGTTGTGTTTGGGTTGATGTTAACATGATCCCTTCTGTGCTCAGGTCGCAAGGACAGCGAGCAGGCCCCTGGCAGCTGGAGATATCTCCACTTTTCAGTCCTTTGTTTTCCTTGGAGGACAGCTTAGCTTGGCACTGTGTGTGCTGCTCTGTCTGAACTACTACAGGTGAGGGATTGGTTCTCTTTGGGTTTTTACCCCTTTGGGTCCAGGCAGGCTGCTCTAAGGTCTCCCTGCAGTCTTCTCTTCAGGCTGAGCAGTCCCAGCTCTCTCAGCCTGTCCCCACAGCTGAGGTTCTCCAGCCCTCTGATCATCTTTGTGGCCTCCTCTGGACCCTCTCCAGCAGATCCAGGCCCTTCTTGTGCTGGAGACCCCAGAAGTGGAGGTGTGGTCTCAGCAGAGCAGAGGGACAGAATCCCCTCTCTGTACTGCTCCTCTCCCTGCTCTGTATGGAAGCTTGCACAGGGTTGATTTCTGGGCTGCCAGAGACCATTGCTGGCTCCTGGGAAGTTGCTTATCATCCCCCTGCTGTTTCACTGTGTCTTGAGATCTGTAGAGGGGCAAAGAATAAACCCCTTGGTGCTTTCTGTAGCATCCTTCTGGGAGCAGCCTCCTTGTCACTGGTGATCACCTACCCTCTGATGAAGAGGATCACATACTGGCCACAGTTATTTTTGGGTGAGCTGGAGCTATTTTTACTCCTTTTTTGTGTTTTTTTCCCCTTCATTTGTAGCTCTGGGTGTGTTTTACAAATCAGTAACTGAATTAAGCAACCTATTGTTCTTAGAACTTGATGGGTTTCTATAAATTCCCTGCCTTATTTTGTGTACCTTTGACAACAATGACTTAGAGGCAAAGGTCTGCTCTGCCAGGAGCTTTTGTGTAACAGCTGAAAGTTGATGTGGTTGAGTTCAGCTTTTTAGTTTTGAGAGGTTAAAAATTGATTCCTTATTTTGACAACCTAACCCTCCCCTGGCACAACTGCAGACCATTTCTTCTCCCTTCTTTCACCTGGGACTAGGGAGCAGAGCCCAACCCCACTTCACTGCAGCCTCCTCTCAGGGAGCTGCAGAGAGCAATGAGCTCTGCCCTCAGTCTCAAATTCTCCACACGGCACACCCCCAGCTCCCTCAGCTGCTCCTCCCCAGCCCTCTTCTCCAGACCCTTCTCCACCTTCCTTGCCCTTCCCTGTACCTGCTCCAGCACCTCAATGTCCTTCTTGGGCTGAAGGGCCCAAAACTGAGCCTGGGACTCAAGGTGTGGCCTCAATAGTGCTGAATCCAGAGGGCAGAGAATCAGATGGGAAAGTCATTTGTAACTGAGGAAGTTGTGCCTATAGAGGAGGGAAAGGAAAAGGAATCCTAAACAAGGAGAAGTTTGTTTGAAAACAGAAGCTTTAGGCCTGTCCTCTACAAGTCATTTAGATTGCTTCTGGCACTCTTGTAACTCATTTTCTTCTTTATTCTTTCCCTCTGTGTTTTCAGGCCTCACGTTCAACTGGGGAGCCCTTCTTGGCTGGTCTGCCATCAGAGGCTCCTGTGAGTGGGCTGTGTGCTTGCCCCTCTACGTGGCTGGGGTGATGTGGACCCTGGTGTATGACACCATCTATGCCCATCAGGTAGAGTCAGAGCTTCCAGAGCTCTCCCCTCTCCCCTCCACATTTGCCAACCTGCTGCACTTCTGCATGCTCAGCTGGGCTGAAGCAGCCTCAGAACACTCAGCCCCTGCACATTTTAGTGCTGCTTACAAAGGGTCTGCTACAGGGAGAGAGCTGGGAGCAGTTGGTGTGCTGAGCCCCCTGTGTTGTGTACATGGCTGGCAGGATGGGGTGAGCTGTGGGTCACACCTTGTGCTGCAGGGTGGCACTAGAGCTGGGAATGTGGAGTGCAGATCCATACACACTGACAGTGCTTCAGTCCAGAGGTGTTGGTGTGAATACAGCAGTGGCAGGACAGAGACAAGCACAACAGCCATGCACCAGAGCACTGCTGCTTGAGGTTAGCCATAGTGGAACAGAGAAAAGTTTGGGTTGGCAAAGCCTTCTGAGCTCCTCCAGTCCACCCTCCAGCCTATGCCCACCATGGCCACTAAACCATGGCCCCAGGTGCCATGGTCACACCTTTCTGGAACACCTCCAGGGATGTGGACTCCACCACCTCCCTGGGCAGCCTGTGCCAATCCCTGACCACTCTGGAAGCAAAGAAACTTTTCCTCATCTCCAGCCTAACCTTCCCCTGGCACAATTTCAGGACATTTCCTCTCCTATCATTTGTCTTTAGGGATAAGAGCCTAACCCCAACCTCACTGCAGCCTTCTTTCAGGAAGCTGTAGAGAGCAATGAGCTCTGCCCTCAGCCTCCTCTTCTCCACACTTCACATCCCCAGCTCCCTCAGCTGCTCCTCCCCACCCCTCTTCTCCAGACCCTTCCCCACCTTCCTTGCCCTTCTCTGCACCTGCTCCAGCCCTTCAGTGTCATTCCTGTGAGGACCCTAAAACTGAACCCAGCACTCAAGCTGTGGCCTCCCCAGTGCTGAGTCCAGGGGCACAATCCCTGCCCTGCTCCCACTGAGATCAGGTTGGATATCAGAAGAAACTTCTTCCCTGAAAGGCTTGTCAAAGCCTGGCACAGGCTGCCCAGGCAGGTGGTCGAATGCCCATCCCTGGAGGTGTTTCTAAGAGGCAGAGCTGTGGTGCTGAGGGCCATGGCTTAGCCCCAGCCTTGGCAGGATTAGGCAGTGTTTGGACTCCAGGATCTTAAAGGCTTTCTCCAGCCAAACCCATCCTGTGATTCTAAAGTCCAACCTGATTCAAGTTCCAGCCTGGGCCCCTCTAAGCACGGCTCAGGTGAGTTCCCAGGAGGTGTTGGCAAGCACAGCAGAGCCCCTCCCTGTTGCCTTCTGCAGTGGCAGGCAGTGGCTGTCCCCCTAACCCCCCCTTTGCCGGCAGGACAAGAGGGACGACGCCGTGGTCGGGGTGAGATCCACAGCGCTGCACTTCCAGGAGGACACCAAGCGGTGGCTCAGCGGCTTCAGCCTCGCCATGCTCCTCAGCCTCTGCCTGGCAGGACTCAACTGCAGCCAGACCTTCCCCTACTACTCAGCTGTGGCTGCTGCAGGCCTGCACCTTGCCCACCAGGTCTGATGCCTGCCTTGGTACCTTTCTCCCCCCCGGGGAGTTGTTGGTAAGAAAGCAGAGTCCTTGCCAAGCCCCAGGAGTGTGCCAGCTGCCTACCAAGGCCCAGACCCTGTGAGCAGAACTGGGGCAGCCTGGCAGTTGCTTGCTTCTCTTAACTGCCTGCTGCAGACCTGCTGTTTGAAGAGACCTCCTGTGGTACACAGCCTGCAGACCACTTGTTGCCACTGCTGGAGTGATAGAATCATTTGGCTTGGAGAAGGCCTTTAAGATCCTCTTCCCTCCAACCATTCTCTAAAGGGCTCCAGCACCCTCACACTCAACAAGTTTCTCCTTGGGTTCAAGTGAAACCTCCTGGATTTTAGTTTGTGTCCATTGCTCCTTGTCCTGTCACTGGGCACCTCGGAAAGAGTCCAACCCCATTCTCTCGACCTCCACCCTTTAGCTCTTGCTGAGCATTGATCAGATCTCCCCTCTCAGGCTGCTCTGTTCCAGCCTTAACAGCCCCAGGGGGCTCAGCCTCTCCTTGCAAGAGAGAAGCCTTCTGGGTGTGATGGGCTTGGCTTCCTCTTCCAAATTACTAAGCACAGGACAAGAAGAAATGAGCTCAAGCTGCACCAGGGGAGGGTTAGATTGGAGATGAGGAAGAATGTCTTTGCTGCCAGAGTGGTCAGGGATTGGCACAGGCTGCCCAGGGAGGTGGTGGAGTCCCTGGAGGTGTTCAGGAAACCTGTGGGCTTGGCACTTGGGGCCATGGTGGTGTTGGGTTGCTGGTTGGACTGGTTGATCTCAGAGAGCTTTTCCAGCCTTATTGATTCCACGAGTCTGTGATTTCTCTAAGCCTTCAGGCCCTTGGCCAGTCCAGGAGGATCCAATGCTGCTCCTTATTTCCTCTACCTGCCTTTCCCTGTAAGAGAGGAGCTCCAGCCCCCTGGTCAGCCATGGCCCTCCCTTGGGCTCTCTCCAGTATTTCCCTGTCCTTTTTGAACTGGGGAGCCTGGAACTGGACACAACACTCCAGGTGTGGTCTGACCAGGGCAGACCAAAGTGGGAAGAGAACCTTCCTTGACCTGCACCCCAGGAGACCATTTGCCTTGTGGGCCACAAGGGCACATTCCTGGCTCATGGGGAACTTGCTGTCCTCCAGCACTCCCAGGGCCTTCTCCTTGAAGCTACTGCCCAGCAGGTGCCCCCTCACCTGTCCCGCTGCAGGAGGTTGCTCCTTCCCAGGGGCAGGACCCTGCACTTACCCTGCTTGACCTTCCTGAGGCTGCTCAACTTTCCAACCTCTCCAGCTCTGGCTGAGTGGCAGCATGGCCTGCTGGGCCCTCAGCCAGTGCTGCCAGTTTGGTGTGAGCAGGGAGCTGGTCTGTGGGTGCTGACCCTGGGCTGTTCTGCTCTGTGCCTTGCAGATTTACACCCTGGACACAGAAAGGCCTGAGGACTGCTGGAAGAAATTCGCTTCCAATCGCACCGTGGGGATCCTGCTCTTCACAGGCATCCTGCTGGGCAATCTGTGCAAGCAGAAGGGCTCCAGCCATGGAGAAGAGCCCTCAGAGAACAGGTAGTTGAAGCTGCTCTAGGTACTGCTGTTTGAGTCCAGGAAGGAAGGAAAGTGAGAAGGAAACACCTCTGATCAAGCTGTAGCTTCACCTTCCTGTTTCTGAGCCCATGCAGATGAGATTGTCCTCCAGTGGCATTTTTTATTGTCCTTAAGAGACTTCAACCTCCACAGAAGTGAAGCTGCAGAGTGCAAGCAATCTTGAGCTGGGAGGCCAAAGTTTTTATCCTGGACAGAAGAAGTGAGAGCAGCTGGAGAAGCCCAAGTGGTTTGGGCATGTAAATAAAATCTGTCTGTCCGTGCTGGATGTTTCAAGTTGTGAC
The DNA here is from genome assembly GCA_013399775.1 of Semnornis frantzii. NCBI lineage: Eukaryota > Metazoa > Chordata > Aves > Piciformes > Ramphastidae > Semnornis > Semnornis frantzii. The sequence continues at coordinate 15,545 of VWYK01086952.1, read as the reverse complement.
CTGAGTGGTTGCCAGTTGGGGCTGGAGCTTCTAGCATCAAAGAGCTGCAGTGAGAGCTTTCATCCTGAGATGTCTGGAAGCAGTCAGGACTCTGTGGGTGTGTGAGGTCCAGATCTAAGTCAGTAGACCAGTATCCAAAATTACCTTTTTGGTTACTGTGGTTCCTGGCTCCCTTTCACCTGATCTGCACCAGGAGTGCTGGGGCCAGCTCTGGTGCCCCCAGCACAAGGAGATGGATCTGTTGGAGAGGGTCCAGAAGAGGTCATGAAGTTGATTAGCATCATATCACCCTGCCAGGGATGGGGCAGCTCCCACCTCCATGGGCAACCTAGGACAGGCTCTCACCACCCTCACTTTAAAACAACTCTTCCTTCTCTCCAGTCTGACTCTCCCATTTCCAGTTTCAAACCATGATTCCTTGTCTTATCACAAGGCCTGCTCAAAAGTCCCTCCCCACCTCTCCTGGAGCCCCTTCAGGTACTAGAAGGCTGCTCTAAGGTCTCCCTGCAGCTTTCTCTTCTCCAGGCTGAACAGCCCCAACTCTCCAAGCCTGTCCCCATAGCAGAGGAGCCTAACCCTAATGATCATCTTTGTAACCTCCTCTGGACCTACTCCAACAGCTCCAAGTCCTTGTGTTGGTGCTCCAGAGCTGGTTCCAGCACTGCAGGTTGGGGTCTCAGCAGAGCAGAGGGGAAGAATCCCCTCCCTGGGGCTCAGCCTGGCACAGGGTTGGTTTCTGAGCAGCAACTGTCCTACATCCAACTTCTCACCCACCAGTACACAAAGGCCCTCCTCTGCAGGGCTGCTCTCAATACCTTCAACTCCCAGCCTGGATCTGTGCTTGAGATTGCCCCAGCCCAGCTGCAGGACCTAGGCTTGGCCTCGCTGAACCTCAGGAGCCTGCAGACTTGCTGAGGGTGCACCTGATCCTGCCTTTGTGCCATTGATGAGGATGCCAAAGAGCTGTAGACCCATGCACCTGTACACAAAGGACAGGAGAAGGTAAGGTCTGTCATGCCCCACAGCATGGTGCCATCAGCTGGCAGCTTGAGGTGCCACAGAAATGGCACGGAGCCAGGCTGGAGGGCAGACATGGGCTCAGCTCACCCAAAACCACCTCTGGAGCTGGCCCAAGGCTGCTGAGGTTCAGCTTCCCCCCAGGAGGACCCACACTTGCATGTTCTGGTCTCTCATGTGGGTGCAGGGCAGAGGGTGTGGGCCAGGGAATCAAAATGACTGAGTTTGCCTTGCTAAGGGCTTGCTCTGGTTGCCCTTTTTACCTCAGATGTTTCTTAACCTGGTGAGCTTCTGGGATGCTTTGGACTCCCAGAGGGCACTGCCCTGTAAACATGAGTGAGCTGGAGCAGGGGTGGTGGCACTGAGAGAAGGGTGAGGAGCAGCAAAGGACAAACACAGGAGGCAGCAGCTGGGCCAGGCTGTGTGACCCACCCTGTCTCAAAGCTCAGCCCCAAACCAACATGCAACCACAGAGGGATGTGAAACCACCTCTGCTGCCCTTCCTCAAGCTCTGGCCTGCTGGGACTGTTTGCTGCTGTGAAGCAGATGACACTCTGGGCCCCAAGTGTGAGCTCCCCACTCTTTGTGGGACCTCCAGTGTGGGTGTCCATGGCGTGAGGGGTTTGGGCAGTGCTGCCCCTCCCAGCACCACTCTGTGCCTGAGCAGGCAGCCAAGGAGAGCCACTCCACAGCCATGGAGGGACACGAGGAGAGCTTGAGAACTAGGATGAAATAAAAGGTGATAACAGCAATGACAGCAGAGAATCACAGACTGGCTTGGGTTGCAAAGAACCTTAAAGATCATCTGTCACAGAGGGAGTGATTGGCATTGGAATGGGCTGCCCAGGGAGGTGGTGGAGTCACCATCCCTGGAAGTGTTCAAGAGCAGCCTGGATGGGGCTCTTAGTGCCATGGTCTGGTTGATTGGCTAGGGCTGGGTGTTAGGTTGGGCTGGGTGAGCTTGGAGGGCTCTTCCAACCTGCCTGATTCTATGATCTAGTTCCAACCCCTTGCCATGGGGAGAGATGCCTTCTGCTAGACTGAGTTGCTCAAGGCCTCACCCAACCTGGCTTTGAATGCTTGGAGCCCCCACAACTTCTCTGGGCAACCTGTGCCAGTGCCTCACAACCCTCGTTATAATGTAATGAGAACTGTGAGGAAAAGGCATCTGACAGGAAAGGAGAGGGAGACCTAAACCCCCCAAGGGAAGGGATCCCTCCAGAGGTGACCTGCACAGGCTGCAGAGGTGACCCCAAGCCAGCCCCGTGAAGGTAACAAGGCCAAGTGCAAGGTCCTGCAGCTGGGTCAGGGCAATCCTAAGTACAGATCCAGGCTGGGAGAATGGGCAGAGAGCAGAGCTGAGGACCTGGGGGAGCTGGGTGAGGAGCATCTCAGCATGAGCCAGCAAGGTGAGCTGGCAGCCCAGAAACCAACCCTATGCTGGGCTGAGCCTCAGCAGTGCGGGCAGCAGGGGCAGGGAGGGGATTGTGCCCCTCTGCTCTGCTCTGCTCTTCTCTGCTGAGACCCTACCTGAAACTGTTAGAGTAGGTTCAGAGGAGGCCACAGAATTGATCAGAGTGCTGGAGAACCTTTCTATGTGGCAAGCTGGGAGAGTTGGGGCTGTTCAGCCTGGAGAGGAATCCAGGGAGACCTCAGAGCAGCCTCCTAGTAGCTGAAGGGGCTGCAGGAGAGCTGGGGAGGGACTGTTGACAGTGGATGGAGTGACAGGATGAAGGTTGATGGCTTCATATTGGGAGAAGCTGGATTTAGATGAGCCATGAGGAAGCAGTTCTAGCCCGTGGTGGGTGATGAGGCACTGGCACAGGTTGCCCAGAGGAGCTGTGGAGGCAGCGAGGTGTCAGCTACCTCCTCTGCTGGGAAGCATCTGCACAGCTGCTTGGAAACCTCAATTCCTGGAGCCTCTTGCAAGGTGTTGGGAGTCAACCCCAGCCTCACATGTACAACCCAGCTGGGGGTCATGGAGCAAGGAGAGCTGAAGTGGGGACTTTGGAGCTGCTGGGATTCAAGGAGGACGTTTCAGAGAGTGACTCACTGCTACCTCAGCAGCACCACTGGTGGAAGGTTCCATAAATCCCTGGCCTTGCAGACAAAGTCCTGTTCCTGTGATGGCAGGACAAGAGCAACCCATGTGCATCTGAGGCTGCTTTGAGCTTGAACTGCTCCTGAGCAAGAAGGTGCTGGGGCCCAGCCTCTGCTCTCCACAAGCTGGGAAATGAAAGCTGCTCTGTTGGTGGCAGATCTGCACCATCCCTTCATTCAAAGCCTCTTCCTGAAGGAAAAGCTGAAAGGGAAGCACCTTGAAGGTGCTCTTTGTTCAGTCCAAGAACCACAGAATCCTGGGATGACTTGAGTTGGAAGAAGCCCTGGAGATCATCTAGCTGCAACCTCCTCTGGGTTGGAACTGGGGCAAGAGCAATGGGGAGGTACTGGACCAGATTGCCCAGAGAAGCTGTGCAGGCTCCAAGCCTGGCAGTGTTGAAAGCCAACCTGGATGAGACCTTGAGCAGCCTGCCCATGGCAGGCGGGGGTTGGAACTTGATGATTTTGAAGGTCCCTTCCAACCCAACCCATTCTGACCAAGCCATTGAGCGAGCAGTGTGCCCAGGTGGCCAAGAAAGCCAAAGGCATCCTGGCCTGTATCAGGAACTGTGTGGCCAGCAAGACCAGGGAGGTCATTTTGCCCCCGTGCCCAGCACTGGTTAGGCCACACCTTGAGTTCTGTGTCCAGTTCTGGGCCCCTTAATTTAGGAAAGATGTTGAGGTGCCTGAACATGTCCAGAGAAGGGCAACAAGGC
>VWYK01086952.1:0-11553 GCA_013399775.1 Semnornis frantzii | reverse complement strand
CAGGTTGGAAAAGACCTCTAGGATCCTGCCCTACCTATCACCTAACCCTTCCAATTTACTAAACCATGGCACTAAGTGCCTCATTCAGCCTCCTTCTAAACACCTCCAGGGGTGGTGACTCCACCACCTCCCCGGGCAGCCCATTCCAATGCTAATGAGATGTTGAGGTGCTGGAAGGTGTCCAGAGAAGGGCACCAAGGCTGGTGAGGGGCCTGGAACACAGCCCTGTGAGGAGATGCTGAGGGAGCTTGGGGTGTGCAGCCTGGAGAAGAGGAGGCTCAGGGCAGACCTCATTGCTCTCTGCAGCTACCTGAAGGGAGGTTGTAGCCAGGTGGGGTTGAGCTGCCAGGTAGGGGTGCCCTGCCAGGCACCCAGGGGCAGAACAAGAGGACACAGCCTCAAGCTGTGCCAGGGCAGGTTTAGGCTGGATATTAGAACCATAGAATCAACCAGGTTGGAAGAGGCCTCCACGCTCCCCCAGTCCAACCTAACACCCAGCCCTAGCCAATCAACCAGACCATGGCACTAAGTGCCCCATCCNCCCGGGGAGGTGGTGGAGTCCCCATCCCTGGAGGTGTTTAAGAGGAGGCTGGAGGGGGCACTTTTAGTGCCAGGATTTAGTTAGTTGGCTAGGGCCGGGTGATAGGTTGGACTCGATGATCCTAGAGGTCTTTTCCAGCCTGCTTAATTCTGTGACTCTGCGGCTCCATGCAAGGCTAATGCCTGTCCCAGCGGAGGCAGAGAGGTGAGGGCGAGAGGCGGTGTTTGGAAGGAGCTGCGCAGCAGGCTGGGCTCTGCTTTGTGGGGAAAAGAAACCCAACTGAAGGCTGAGCTCTGCCTGCACCGCTAAACCTGTGGTCCATCAATAGCCCACTCCCTCTCCCCTCCAGTTACCACCCATTGGGCTTCTCACTGCCAATGAGAACCTCCCGCAAAAAAAAAAAAAACAACCTCCCTTTTGCCTTCCCCAGGGCCTCTCTGCAAAGCCCCAGTTGCAAGGAAGCAACCTTCCATCGGGAGAGGCTGCTCAGCACAAGGTGGGTTCTTTGAAAGCATGGCAAGGGGAAAGGCTTCCCAGCCTAGCAAGAGCTGGGATCAGAGGGCAAAAGCTGAGGTTTTTTGGGATGCTTTGCCTTGGCTTTTCTTTTCCTCCAGCATAGCTTTATAAGAGCAGAGTGCCTGGACCGTGATCAGAGGGCAAAAGCTGAAATTTGCTGGGTGGTTTCTTTTTTTCCCCCCCCCTTTCTCCCACTCAACAGAGCACCCAAAGCAGAGTGCCTGGACTGTGATCAGAGGGCAAAAGCTGAAATTTGCTGGGTGGTTTCTTTTTTTCCCCCCCCCTTTCTCCCACTCAGCACCCAAAGCCCAGTGCCTGGAGGGGGATCAGAGGGCAAAAGCTGAAATTTGCTGGGTGGTTTCTTTTTTTCCCCCCCCCTTTCTCCCACTCAGCACCCAAAGCCCAGTGCCTGGAGGGGGATCAGAGGGCAAAAGCTGAAATTTTTTGGGGGGTTGCTTTGGGTCGTTTTGTTTGTTCGATTTTCCTTTCTCCTCTTCAGCATAGCTTCTGAAGCAGAGTGCCTGGCAGATCTTGCATGGGGAAGGGGAGAGACTAGAAAACCAGCTGGGCACAAAAGCTGACTCACGGAGTTACTTCTCTGTTTCTTCTCTCTCTTGTGTCTGCTGCTCTCTCCTGCTGCCGGGACTGTGTGTGGTAAAGAAGCCTGGCTGGTGGTGTGCCCTGGTTAAACTGACCTCTCTCTCTCTTGTCTACATGGACGCTGGAGACCAAGTTCCTCTCTGCAAGGCTGCTCATCTGTATGTGTGTTCTCTGGGAGGCTCTAAAGATGTCCTAGATGAAGCTGCTGGGGGTTGCTACTGCTGAGCATCAGAGCCCTCTGACCATCAGAGGTCTCAGCTAAGAGAGGAGAATGGGAATAATTATCACAGCATGGCTTGGGTTGGAGGGCACCCCAAAACCCACAGGCAGGGACATCTCCCACTAGAGAGCAGCTTGCTCAGAGCCCCATCCAGCATGGAAAAGGAGCTAGAGAGGTTTAGCACTTGCCAGGAGCATTGCTGGGGGTGGAGGAGGGCAGGGAGAAATGATCTGAGGCACCACAGGACCTCCTCTGGACACACACCTCTGCGTCTGCAGGCTTGCAGGCTGCCAGGTGAAGCCAGCAGTGAGGTTTCTGGAGGAGCCTGCATAGCCCCAAAGTGGGGAGAGGCAGAATTGCGTCCTCCCCCCGACCCCAGAGGCCCCCTGCCAGCATCTCCAACTTCGCTTCGCTTTCTGTTCTGGTTTGTGAGCTCAGGAAGCTGCACGGGAGAAGCTCCACCAAAGGCTGGGGAGGAGGCAGAGTTACATCTCCCCTGTCCAACCCCCAGCGGCCCCCTGCCAGCATCACCGACCTCGTTTCGCTTTCTATTCGGGTTTGTGAGCTCAGGAGCCGCACGGGAGGAGCTTGGCCACCTGCCAGTTGCTGTTCTGGGAAGGAAGGAAGGAAGGGATAACAGCTCCAATCCGGAGCCGGAGTGAATAACCTCAGGCAGGGCTCCTGTCCTTGCCCGTTCCTCCTTTAGCGCACCCCGCAGGAGGAGCTGGCCGCGGCACCCCGGGAGCGGTTTGCGCTGCCGTGCCTTGCCTGGGGGAAGTGCAGCCCAGAGATTTTTCATGGGTTTGGAGGTTTTCGAGCTGGGCTTCTCCGGTTTTCAGTGTTTGCTTGCTCAGCCGCAGGAAAGCGGGAACTGGGCTTGAGGCTTGCGACTTAGCCCCGAGTTTCTGCCTGTCCGCCCCTCCACAAGAGGAATCTGGAGATGCAGGTTTGCTGCAGGCTCGCTCTTGCCTGAGGCTCAGCTTTGTCAGGAGGAAATGTGAGATCAGAGCTGCTTGCCCCATGCTTTGTGGCCCTGCCAAGCCCAGTTTGGATAAAACAAATCAACATAACAACCCAGCTGCCCCAGGTGCTGCCTTTGTCTTAGCCCCGCTGCCCAGCCCTGCTTGGCACAAGGCAAGCTGCTGAACTGCGTGGGCAGTAGTAAAGTCTTGCTGGGTGGAGTGGACACTGGCGATGGGCTGGGGCTGTTTGGAAGGCTGAGTAAAATGCACAGTGCATTTTATAGAGCCACGGAGCTGTTTGGGGTGGAAAAGCACCATCGACCAGCACCACCATGGTCCCAACCTCCAACCTAGCACTACTGTGGCCCCAAGTACCATGCCCACAGGTTTCCTGAACACCTCTAGAGACTCCACCACCTCCCTGGGCAGCCTGTGCCAATCCCTGACCACTCTGGAAGCAAAGAAGTTTTTCCTTATCTCCAACCTAATCCTCCTATGGCACAATTTTAGGCCATTTCCTCTCCTTTTGTCTTCTGAGATTAGGGAGCAGAACCCAACCCTCATCTGGCTCGAACCTCCCCTCAGGGAGCTGCAGAGAGCAATGAGCTCTGCCTTCAGCCTCAAATTCTCCACACTAACCACCCCCAGCTTCCTCAGCTGCTTCTCCCCAGCCTTCTTCTCCAGACCCTTCCCCACCTTCCTTGCCCTTCTCTGGACCTCCTCCAGCCCCTCAAAGTCCTTGCAGTGAAGGCCCCAAAACTGAACCCAGCACGCAAGCTGTGGGCTCAGCAGTGCTGAGTCCATGGGGACAATTCCTGCCCTGCTCCTGCTGCCCACACCATTGCGGATCCAGGCCAGGCTGTTGGTGGCCTTCTTGCCCACCTGGGCAAAACTAGAGAAGGCTAGAGAATGGAGGTAAGAGATGGTTGCACTTTGTCTCCTTCAGCCCCAGCAAGGAAGCTGGACAGAATGAGACCTGCTAAAGAGTGATGGCAAGCAGCTGAGATGGCAGCTCAGCCCCTGCACAGCAGCCCTGGCAGCTCAGCCCCGACACAGCAGTCCTGGCAGCTCAGCCCCGACACAGCAGCCCTGGCAGCTCAGCCCCAGCACCCCTGGCAGCTCAGCCCCAGCACAGCAGTCCTGGCAGCTCAGCCCCAGCACAGCAGCCCTGGTAGCTCAGCCCCAGCCCCCCCGGCAGCTCAGCCCCGGCAGCTCAGCCCCAGCACAGCAGCCCTCTCCTCCCTGGTGTCTTTCAGGACTGAAGCAGACATGGCTGTGCCCACCGTGGTGACTCTGCAGCCCCAAGCCATCAGCGTGGCCCACAGGAACACCTGGCAGACAGGGCTGACTGACTGCTGCACCGACTGTGGTGTCTGTGAGTGCCCCCTGGGCTGTGCCCATGCTCTCTGGAGATGCTTCTGTCACCCCCGCTGCTGCCCTTGGCACTGTGCTAGCTGCAGCTGTGGTGGTCAAGTCCTGCCCTGATGCCTCTGCTGCTGACTGGGCTGGCAGAGGCTCAGCTGCTGCTGTCTCTCCCCCTGCCAGGCTGCTGTGGGATGTTCTGCTACCCCTGCCTGGGCTGCCAGGTGGCAGGGGACATGGGAGAGTGCTGCCTGTGTGGGACCGGCATGGCCATGAGGACCCTGTACCGCACCAGATACAACATCCCGGTCAGTGCCAAGCCCCTCCTCACCCCCTGCCAGCCTGAAGGGTCAGGTGCCCCCAGCCCTTTTGGCTGCAGAGCCAGGCAGGGTTAAAGCCAAGCAGAAGAGAGAATTCAGCCTCCACTTCCCATGGCAGCACCTCTGTGGTCATCTCACAGGCACAGATGGCACTGAGTTGGAAGGGACCCTTAAAGGGCATCTTGGCCAACTTCCTGCAGGCAGCAGGGACACCTCCAACTACTTGAGGCTGCCCAGAGCCACATCAAGTCTGATCTTGAATGTATCCAGGCATGGGGGCTCAACCACCTCCCTGGGCAGCCTGTGCCAGTGCCTCCCCACTCTGCTGCTAGCCAAATGTGGGGCACACCAAGTGAGATATGCTGAGCCTCTTCTTGGCTTGGCAGCTTTTGGGAAGCCACCATCTCTAACCAGTCTCTTCCTCCCAGGGGTCCCTGTGCTCTGACTTCTGTGTCACCCTGTGGTGCCCTGTCTGCTCCGTGTGCCAAATCAAGAGGGACATCAACCGCAGGAGAAAGATGAACATATTCTGGTGAGCTGGGGGCTTACAAAGCCACCACCAGTGCCACACACAGCCAAGTGGCTTCCTGGGCCCTCTCCTGCCAGCACCTGTAAGACACAGGGTTGCTGTAGTGGGGAACTTAACCCATGGGCAGCTGACTAGAGTGACCTCCTTCAATGTAAGGAGAATCTTTGTGGTGTGAGAGTGCTGGAGCCCTGGAGCAGGCTGCCCAGAGAGGTAGTGGAGTCTCCTTCTCTGGAGAGATTCCAAACCCCCTTGGACATTGTGGTCTTGAGCAGGCTGATTCCCCCCTGCAGGGGGTTTGGACTATCCAAAGATTGTGACCCTTCCCTTTCTGTGATTCTGGGGCAGGGGTTGGGCTCAAGGATCCCCAGAGGCCCCTTCTAATCCCTAACACCCTGTGACACCAGCAAGTTCAGAGGCTTTTACAAACCATGAGCTCATCCCAAACCACATTGAGATTCTGGGCCCTGTCAGGCAGCAAAACATTGCTGGGAACCTTGTGCAGGAGTAGGACTGGGGGACATACACACACTGGTGAGGCCATGGCCCCAGTCTCTGACCCTCTTCTTCTGTCCCATTGCAGATGCCATCAACATCCTCACTGTGCCCTGCAGAGCTGCTGCAGGCAGGAGTCACTGAGGAACACCCCATGGAGAAGCTGCCTTGTGTATGGTTGCTCCCCTCCCCTCCCTGCTTTACTTGAGGCATGAATAAAGAGCAGATTTTTTCCTTTGTGTCACTCCTGCACCCAACCTTCTCCTGCTTCATCCAGCCTGAAGGACAGCTCAGATATCCCACTGCAGAGAGAGGGATGCTGGGTGCACAGGAGGAGGCTTCTTTGCTCATCCACATGGCACCATTTTGCTGCAGGGCAAAGCTGGGGCTTCCCACAGGCAGGTAGGTGATGGTTGGAAGCCACCAAGTGCTGGGTTGCTCCTGCTGTGGTGGCCTTGGTGGCTGGTCAGGGCTGCTGGCCAGTCCCGCCTTTCTGAACAGGGATTTCTTGGCTGCTTGGATACCTGCTGTATTTCAGGGACATGGACCCCTGCAGACCCTGAGCACGAAGCACAGAATGGTTTGTGTTGGCAGAGCCCCTTAAGCTTACCCAGCCCAACCATTCTCCAGCTCTGCCAAGGCTGGGGCTAAGCCATGGCCCTCAGCACCACAGCTCTGCTTCTTGGAAGCTCCTCCAGGGGTGGGGATCCAACCACCTCCCAGGGCAGCCTGAATTCTCACCTGGCTGTGATTCAAACTTTGGTTGGGTCGTGGCTTGGCCAACATCTCCCTTAGCTCTGCCCTCATTGCTGGTTTTAAAGATGTGCAGGGTGAGCACCTGGAGGCTGGAGCCAGGCTCTGCTGGGTGATGCCCAAGGACAGGACAAGGGGCACTGGTGGAAGGTTGAGGCATAGGAAGTTCCATGGGAACATGAGGATGATTTTTTTTCCTGTGAGGGTGACAGAACACTGGAACAGGCTGCCCAGGGAGGCTGTGGAGTCTTCCTCTGGAGATAATTCCAAACCCACCTGGATGTGTTCCTGGGTGACCTGCCCTGGCAGGGGGAGTTGGACTGGATGATTCTTCGAGGTCCCTTCCAATCACCCTCTGTGAGTCTGAGCTCTTCTCCATGTGCCAACCCTGCCACCTCCTGGCCACGGCCAGGCAGGGCACACCTCCCTCCAGCAGGCAGGAAGGTCACATTCATCAGCCCTGAAGGATTTTTGACCCCTACGGATCTCCCTCAGCCTCACACTGGATCTTTTTTCTCCCCTCCTCCCTCTACCTTCACCCACAGCAGAAAGCTCATAAAGGACAGGTAGAGGCTGTCAGTGCTGCAGGGTCTGTGCAGCAGCAACCCTCTCTACTTCAAACCCCAGATGCTCCTGGGCATTGTCCCTGGAGATAAACAAATCTCTCCTCTGAAAATCACTGCCAGGCCCCACAGGTGGTAGGGAGAAAGGTGGGGAAGGGACGACAGCAGCAGCAGCAAGCCTGCAGCAGGGAAGCTGCAGCTGTGCAGGGCAGCACCCAAGGCAGTGTCACCTGTCAGAGGGAGCAGAGGTCGTTTGGGGAGCACCCAGAGCATATAAAGGGTGAGAAGCAGGAACAGGAGCAGTGTCTGCTGGGCAGGGGCAGCTCACAGGTACGTGTGGCTGGGCTGGGCTCTGGAAACTGCTGCTGGCTGAGGAGCTCTTGCTGGGCAAGGGGTTGAAGCAGAGGTGGAAGTTTTCCTACCCGGAGACCCACTCCAGAGCTAAACCAGAGTGTGCCAGGCACTGCTGCTGGGCATCTCTAGAGTGGTGGGCAGTGGGGGTGAGGGACAGCAGCTGTGCACTGTGTTGTTGGGCAGCAGGCAGGTGTCTGCAGCTTGGTGGTTGGAGGAACTGGGCTGTGTGTGTGCCTCAGGAGCCCTTTTGTCCCCAGTACCATGCCAGCATGGCTGGAGATGCCATGGAGCTGTAGATCTGTGGGCACTCAGGGTGATGTGCTGCGTGTGCTGGGCCACCTCTCAGGAGGGGAATGCGTGGTGGAGGCTTCTCCAGGCTGCTCCACAGCCTCCATCCACGCAGGGATGTGGGGTGGGAAGGGGAAGTCTGTGGCCAGCCCTGCCCGCCGAGGGCATGGCGGGTGCGTGGCAGTGGGCAGTGCTCAGCTGCTTTTTCTCTGCTGGTGAGGGAACATCTGCTTTGGCACAAGAGGGTGAGGGGGTCCTGCTCCTAACCCTTCCCCTGCTGCTGCTCCCATGTCTGCTTCTCCCTCTGGTCTCTGCCATCCTGCTTGCTGCTGGGCATCTCTGTCCATGCCTGAGACCTCTCTCTTGTCCCTGTCTGGGCCCTCTGTGTTATTCCCACTTCGGAATTCTGTGTTGCCCATGCATGGGACCTCTCTATTGTCCCTGTCTGGGCCTTCTGTGTTATTCCCACTTCGGAATTCTGTGTTGCCCATGCATGGGACCTCTCTATTGTCCCTGTCTGGGCCTTCTGTGTTATTCCCACTTCGGAATTCTGTGTTGCCCATGCATGGGACCTCTCTATTGTCCCTGTCTGGGCCTTCTGTGTTATTCCCACTTCGGAATTCTGTGTTGCCCATGCATGGGACCTCTCTATTGTCTCTCCCTGGTGTCCCCACTGCACAGCCAATCCAGGGTCTCTCCCCTCCTTTATCCCTCCTGTCTTCTGCTTCTTCTTAAGCAAGTCCCATGCCCAAACTGTGGCTCTGGCATGCCATGGGCTCTTCCACTGCCTGCAGGGGTGGTGGCAATTTCCTGGGACCTCCTGCATGACCAGACAGGGCCAGGAGGTGCCTGGTGGAGGACAATGGGTGCCATACCTCCTGCTGCACCCATGGGTGGTGAAGTTGCCTACGTTGGCTCCAAAGGTCCCTTGCTGCCAGCTGGGTGCCGTGCCCCTGGGAGGGCTCAGCAGCTCTTTTACTGCTCCACAGCCCTGTTCAGGAGCAGCAGGAAGCTCTACCCTTGTCCTTTAACCCTTGGTGGTGGCTGCTTCTGGCTGTAGCAACCCAGCTGAGTTCAGCTGAACTGGGGTTCAGCCCCCAGGGCTGCTCATCACCTCGTGGGAGCAGATGGAGATGTCTCAGACAGGATCAGCACAGCCACACTTCTGCTACCTACAGAAAGCTGCAGGCAGCTGTAAGCAAACCCTGCGGAGGCTTCCCACAAGCCTTCCTCCATCTTGGGTGTGAGGAACAAGTTCTGCACCATGAGGGTAGTGGAACACTGTAACAGGTTGCCCAGGGAGGTGGTTGAGGCTCCATCCCTGGAGATTTTCGAGGTGAGGCTGAACAGGGCTGTGGGCAACCTGCTCTAGTGGAGGATGTCCCTGCTGAGTGCAGGGAGGTGGACAAGATGCCCTGGGAGAGTCCCTTCCGACCTAGTGCAGTGCATATGGATCTGTCACCTACTGGAGAGAGTCCAGCAGAGGCTGCAAGGATGATGAAGGGCCTGGAACATCTGAGGAGAGGCTGAGAGCCCTGGGGCTGGACCAAGTGAGCTCAGAGGGTCCCTTCCAACGCGGTGCAATCTGTGCCCGCGTGGCTTTCCCTGGCAGGTGCCAGCCGGTGCAGAGAGCCCGAGGTGCGGTGGCAATGTCCTCTCAGCAGGTGATCACGGTGCAGCCCCAGTTCATGGCCGCCCCGCAGGTGGGGGAGTGGCAGACAGGGATGCTGGACTGCTGCTCTGACTGTGGTATCTGTAAGTACTCAGCCCCTGCCCTCTACCTCCTTCCCCCGTCCCCTGCTCCTGCCCCTCCGGGCACCACCCCTGCTGCACACCCTCCTGGTGTGGGTACCAGCAGCGGGGCAGCTCTGCTCTGAGCTCCCACGGCCACCTCCCTGCCCTGCTGTCCCTGTCTGTGTCTTTCTTTGCCTCCCTCAGAATGTGTCTCACTGCCCACAGGTCTCTGCGGGATGTTCTGCTACCTCTGCCTGAGCTGCCAGGTGGCAGGGGACATGAACGAGTGCTGCATGTGTGGCAGCAGTGTGGCCATGAGGACCCTGTACCGCACCAAATACAGGATCCCGGTCAGTGCCAACCTGGGGCCTGCCCTGCTGGTGCTGGCAGCCAGAGCTGGGTGCTGTGCTGTGGGGTGGGGAAGGAGAAAGGGGTCCCCAGGTTGAGGAGCAGGGCTTGAGAGCTGTGTGGGCAGATGAGCAGGCAGAGAGCCACGGACACAGAGAGTCACAACATGGGTTGGGTTGGAAGGGACCTTAAAGACCATCCAGTTCCAACACCCTGCCATGGGCAGGGGCACCTCCCACTAGCCCAGCTTGCCCCATCAGCACTTTCATGCTTGGAGCCTCCACAGCTTCTCTGGACATCCTGTGCCAGTGCCTCCCCACCCTCCTGGGCAAGAATGTCTTCCTCATGCCTCATCTCAGTCCAGCTCCTCCCCTTTTGCAGCCATTGCTCCCTCTCCTGTCACTCCATGCCTTGGGGACAAATCCCTCTGCAGCTCTCCTGTGGGAGAGCCTCCTGCAAATCCTGCATCCCCGCTTTGAGCCAAAGCTGAGCCCATTCCACACCGCCTCCCCCCAGGCCTCACTGGGTGTAAGCAGCCTTGCGCCAGGGGTGCTGGTGGTGAAAAATAGGAAGGCTTCAAAGCTGAGCTGGGGAGGGATTGTCCATGAAATGTCCCTTGCTCCACAGGGATCCATTCTGAATGACTGGTGTGCAGTCGCCTGCTGCCCTGTCTGTGCTCTCTGCCAGCTGAAGAGAGACATCAAACGGAGGAAGGACATGGGCATCTTCTGGTGAGCTGCCAGTGCTAGTGTGAGTTTATAGAATGGCTGCTGCCCAGAGCTGAACTGGTTCCCAGAGCTTCCCTCTCCTCTGCCACCTGAGTCCCCACACAGTGCAGCCAGGTCCAAGGCTGACCTGTCCCACAGCAACATGTTGGGAGCTTTCATGATGAGGGTTCTGGTCAGGGCAAGACATGTCCTTGCTCCCTGACCCTCCTTTCCCATCCTGTTACAGATGCCACCAGCCTCACCGTGCCCAGCAGAGCCGCAGCAGACAGGAGTTGCCTCTGCCCTAGTGCCTGCGCAGGGCCCTTGGGCAGGGCCCTTGGGCAGGACCTTCCCACCCAGACAGGTCCCTCCTCTGGGTAGCAGTAGCAATAAAAATCAGTTTTGCCTCCAGACCTGCGTGTCCTTCCTTGTGTCCTCCTGCAGCAGCAGAGGACAATGTTGTGCTTCCCTGTGCTGTGGGGCCAGAGCAGTGCTGAACGTAGCAGACAAAGGAAACTTCCTCTGGCAGACCCTAACTTAGGTGAAAGCAGACCACAAAGGGCCGGGACAAGAGAAGGACAGAAGCCAAGCCTCCTGCAGACAGCTCAGCGTCTTCCAGAATCATGGAGTCACAGAATCAAGTGCACACTGGTGTCTCATACTGAGCTTCTCATCCACCAGCACCCCCCAAGTCCCTCTCCTCAGGCCTGCTCTCCAGCCAGGCACTGCCCAGCCTGTATCAGTGCTTGGCATTGCCTCCACCCAGCTGCAGGACCTTGCACTTGGTCTTGTTGAACTTCATGAGGTTGGCTTGTGCTCACCTCTCCAACATGTCCAGGTCCCTTTGGATGGATCCCTTTCCTCCAGGGTGTCACTGCCACATTGCTGAGGGTGCTTCCATCCCACTGCCCCTGTCACCAGCAATGATCTTGAACAGCACTGGTCCCTTGAAGACCGTCACTGGTCTCCACCTGGGCATACCTCAGTTGTTGTTACACCTGGGGCCAAGCGGCGACGGTGCCTGCATCAAGCAGAGGAAGGTAAGGCAAGCGCCCCCATTTCGCATCCCAGCCCGCCTCTAATGCGACAAACTCAATCCCGTTTATTCCCTTCCCCTGGGCTTGGCCTCCGGTCAGCGCTGCGGCACCGGAGTCCTGTGCGGAGGAGGAGCTGCAGGACGCAGTGGTGGCCGCCAGAGGGCACCGATGAGCCCTCCCCGCTGCTCCGCTTCACGGCGCCGCGCGGGGAGGAGAGAGCCGCAGGA
>VWYK01086943.1:9466-38700 GCA_013399775.1 Semnornis frantzii | reverse complement strand
AACAGTAACAGAGCAGGAGGTTGTGTTCTGAATGGTAGCACTGACTCTTTTGTAGAGCCTGTACACTGCACAGTAGGGGAAAAAAAAAAAAAAAAAAACCCAAGCAAAACCAGAAATACCAGGCAGAAAGAGTTCTAAAGTTTTCCGCAGAAAGTACTCTGTAAAAAGCAATCCTCTTAAGGCAAACAAAAAGGACAACATTGTGGTCTTTCTACTCTCTTTAATATATCACTTTTTATTTCTTGGGTTTAAAATACTTTGTACTGTTCTTGCTTGCATTAATCTTTGCAAATTCCCTGAAATGAAAGTATCTGCATGGATTACAGCAGCTGAGCATCTGAATTTGTTTTCCTTTTTAAAACCAAGACAGTTATTCACTTTTCTCCCTCAGCGTGCCTAACTGGAGGTTCCTAGTGTCCTTGTTTCCACACATCATGTCTCCTGTCAATGCCAAAACAAGATTTGAAGGGTAATTACATCAGGAGGTCTAAGAGTTAGATTTTCAGAAAGGATTTGCTGCTCCAAGGGACAAGTCAGCCCTTTTCAGCTCTGCATGAAAGTCTTGAGGGCCTCAGACAGAAATGCCACACCTTTGCCTATGCAAGTCGGCCACCAACAGCCTGGATTTTGCCAAAGTACTGTCCACAAGACTCTAGGACATCCAGCCACCCTTCTGACACAGAAGATGGTGTGAGGGTCAAGTGCTGCAAAATGTCCATTACTGCAAGATGCAATCAGGTAGTCTCTTCCAATACCAATCATTTTGACTGTTCAGGAAAATGGTTGCTTTTCACTTCAGGAAACAAAACTTTTGAAAGGTGCCAAGATAACAGCAGTGATTTTGCATGGAAATAGTTGAAAGAAATATATTCAAGTAGCTGCATGACTTAGGTATTGCAGTGTCAAAGAATAACTAACTCTGTCAGCAACACTCAGCCTTTTTATATCTGGAGGAATAGGGGAGTTGACATTTTTTTTTTCTTTGCTTACATGGCATGTAGAAAATACCTATGAATGTTACTAGGTCTCACTTCTGAAAAAAGGAAGATAAAGGTGTGGTTACAGAATAGGAAATGGTAAACTGCAGATACTATGACACCCATAGGAAATGGAGAGTCCAGGTGTTCAAATATTTCTACATGAAATAAGGTTAGCATTACCACTGACTTCAACAAGGAAAGTAACCTTGTGAGAAACTAACTGATAAGGGAGATTGGCCAGGACCTCTGGAGATTGCCTAGTCCAACTGCCCTGCTCAAAGCANGGTAGAAAGCACACACAAGAAGTTACCATAGGCTAATAAATGTTTCGAAACACTTTAAATTAGTCATGTCTGAGCCACTCAGCACTTTGGATTTCAGCTTATCTCTGCTTTCCTTCAAAGTAAGGAAAAGTTATTTTCCTTAAAAGTAATTTTTTTTCCTAAAAGTCATTTTCCTTCTTTCAGTAAGGGCATTATCAAAAACTCTTTGAAAATCCAAATCCACTCTGTCTCAGTCATTTGTACATGTGTGATGATAAAGCCAGACTCCCCTGAGCTTTGAAAATCTGTGCCCTTCTGGGACATACTGCATAAAACCAACACTTGATTTTTTACAATAAAACCCAGTTAAAATGTCTGGCTCTTATAAGTAACAAAACATTTCATGATATAACAATTATTCTGCAGATTTGGCTGCTTCATCCATGAAAGAATGTTGTAAAACATAGAAAGTTACTGGTGTCCAAAGGACAGTTTTGGATATCTGACATTATAATGACTTTGGAAGTCTTTGCTGGAACTGTTGCTCCAACCTTTCTAAAAAATTCAGATGGGTATGAGTGGATCAGTCATCTACAAGACAGGATCTTCTATTTTATCTTTGGACTTGTGGCATCTATGCACTTTTGAAAGCAGAGATTATGGAATACAACACATTACTCCCTGTGCTCAGGATTGCTATTCTTGGCACATTTCCCATATAACATCACCCATAAAATTCATCCAGCATTTCTTGCCTTGATTGGCATTATTTTCCCTATTGTATCATCTATCAGGTTTATAATGCCTTTATGCTGCTGTCATCCCCAGAGACCTGGTGAAATGGCATGACTTTTGAAATTAAAGACCACAGATATTCATTTGTAAGGAAATATTTATAAACTACCATGCATTTAAGAAGCATTATTAGGTAAAGTGAAAAATGATGTGAGAAGTTTTTATCTTCACAGGCAGGTCAATTACCCATTGGAAGCATCTGTGATGTATGCAGTACTCCATAGCTAATATACAACTAATATGGGACCATAAAGGTAACTACATGCTGCTCCATTATGGCAGAGTTTTAAGCGCTGCTTGGCACAGTCCTTCAAAATCATTTATCCACAGCCAATAAGATATGTTCTTTATCTGGCACATCAAAGTTTTACAAGAGCTAGTTGACTAATTTGTTTTCCTTGACTTGTAGTCTGCATTTCCTGCCCTGGCTATAGGTCTAACTGTTGTTTTTCACTATAACATAGAAGCTTGTAAGGACTCCGTTACCTCCCCATCAGAGATTCTTTGAACCTGCCTGGATGGATATCTGTCTGATCAACTGCGTTGAGGTTGAACAGACAACTATTGCAGCCATAGAAAAGATTGAGAGCAGAAAAGTGCAGCTCCAGGGCAGAGACTGTCTCTTTAAGTCATGTTAATCCCATTGTGTCTGAAGATCATCTCAAATCAGGTGCCTGTACAGTACCTTCAAACCCTCTCCTTAACTCAAAATAATGTATTTGCTGGAGCGTGATGGAACTCTTAGCGCTCGTAATTAGCTCTGATGGTGTGCTGAACTGATTCTCTTGAGATAAAGCTGCCATTATGAAGCTATTGCTGCTTTCTAGACATGAGCTAGTCTCTGCGTAGAGGGCTGCATGCTCTCAGCTATGAGGAGATACTATGAGTATCTTTAACAAGGCATTACACTACTTACTACAAACAGATTCCAGAAGATTTGCCCTGTAGTTAGTAATGGACCCACTGGCAAGACAGTTCTGGAGCTCTAGCAATAGCACACCAACCTCATATTGTTTCTAGGAAATAAGCCTACCCTTCCATCTCAAAACAGAACCAAAATAACAAAGAGATGAAAGTGAGCTATCTCTTGCTTTGGAAGATGGTAAATACAACGAGAAATTACCTGATGCCAAAGCAATAAATATGTGATGGTATGCAGAAAATAATCTGATGTGACATTTGCACTGAGAGAAATGAAACAGGGAGACTTACTAATTGCTTTGCTTACAGTTAGAAACTTTCCAAGGAGTTAAAAGAGATTAGCCTCTAGACTTCCAGACGTGAGTAAGGCTGAGGCCTTGAGCTGGCTAGAGAGAAGAAGATAAGACACAGTTGCAGAGAACAAAGGAACTATGGTTAAAGATACACACAATTAGCAGTTGGCCAGAACATCAACAAGAAACTCTAATATTGTTGGAAGGTCAGAAAGTGACAGCAGAGACCTCAGAGTAAAAGGACTTTATCTGTTTAAATGATTCCATGCACATGGAAACAATTTTCCAGAAATGTCATGAATATGCATTACTGTAAGTGTGTATAAAGCATGTGGGAGAGACTATCTTTGGTTGTGCAGACTGGGAGGGCTACCCCTTCACATCCAGAGTCATTAATAAAGGCAATGCCGAGCTCAATAGCTATTGGCTATTAGGTTTTGATTGATTTCTCCACATTAGCAGGATGCCTGGAATCATGGAGAAATTGCCAAGGTGTTCAGAGAGGATGACCAAATGGTCTTCCTTCACTTTAGTGAGAAATTCCTTTTGATTTTCCAATGCAAACAGTAGAACCATTCTGAATATAACAGCTTGAGCATTTTGACTTGGCAGTCTATGGTCATGTCCCAGATGAATATCCACTGCCCTCCTCCACACTTCTAAATACCAACATAGAAAGTTTACATGGGTCAAAGTTCAGCCCATCTTCATAAGAAAGAAAAGAAGGAAAAAAAAAAAAAGAAGAAGAAGAAGAAAAAGAACAAATATATTACATTCCTGATTCCTTGCTACAGAGAGAAAATGATCCCTCTACTGCTGAGATTCTTCAAGCTCTTGGGGTGCTTGAAGGAACAGAAAAGACAATGCTGACTTTTCTCTCCCTAGGGAAATGAAATGCCTTTTTATTATTTTTCTTTCTCAGCAGTTTCATCCCTACATAAAAAGATGAGGTTAATTCACCAAATAAGCACTAGCAAGTTGCATAATTCCTTTTTCTTCCACCCACATTTCCTATTGTCCTTTTCTATTGCAGCTCAAAGTTCACCCAGCTGTATTCCATCTTGTGGTTAATGAACTCATTATATTTGGACAGTATTAGGACCTTCCACAGCACGTGTTCCTGCAACACCAGGGATGGAATTCATGTCACATAAATCTGGCTGCCTGAAAGTGAAATATCTATATCCAAGACAGTTTCCCTCAGCTCCCTCCATGGTGAACAAAAGATGAGCAATTTGTCTCAGCAGCACATGGATTTGCCTTGCTCTGGGACAATGTGCTACCCATCTTGGCAAACAAAGAGCTAATAAAGCAGAAGACCAATTTGATTAGCTTAGAAGAGTCCGTTTTGAACAGAGACAGGCTTAACCATAGCAGAATTATAAACGAAGGAGGAAGAAAAACAATTGACATTAAAGTCAATTTCAGGACAAGAAGATGGGTAGAACTAACTTCAGACCACCAGGGGAAAGAGGACTTGGAAGTGCCTTCCAGAAAGGGGAAGATTACCAAAATAAAGGTTAGAAGGGGCCTCAAAGATGCTCAGAGGGCTGCAGCAGCTCTGCTATGAGGACAGGCTATGAAAGTTGGGGCTTTGCGGCCTGGAGAAGAGAAGGTTTTGAGAAGACCTTATAGTAGCCTTCTAGCATCTGAAGGGGGCCTACGAGAAGGCTGGGGAGGGTGTGTTGACAAGGTCTTGAAATGACAGGACAAGAAGGAATGGGTTTAAACTGGCAGAGGGGAGATTCAAACTAGGTGTTAGGAAAGGGTTCTTTCCAGTGAGGGTGGTGAGACACTGGCACAGGTTGCCCAGGGAGGTTGTGGCTGCTCCCTCCCTGGAGGTGTTCAAGGCCAGGTTGGACGAGGCCTTGAGTGACCTGTTCTAGTGGGAGATGTCCCTGCCTATGGCAAAGTTTGGAACTGGATGAGCTTTGAGATGCCTTCTAACCTTACCATTTTGTGATTCTATGACTTTTGAGAGGACTGTATATAATGTGAACACTGTACAAACTGATTTCTCTGATGTGCATTATTGCGGTGCTGATAGACAAAGCCTCAGCCACATGGGCTCTGACTCAGAGCTGGCTCCCACCCAGCCACCTTACAGCACAGAGTGAACTCTCATCCCAAGAGAAAACTGTAATGAGAAACGTGCAATGTGTTCCTGGCCTCCCCTGCCTCACTGTCATCTGGAGACAGGGAAGGTTGCAGAACTTGTCCTGGTAGTAGGTGATGAGGGCGAGGGTAGCTTAGACACATAGACATGCCGGAGGAGGTCAGACCTTGGTAGAAAAGCTCCTACTCACACAAAAGCTGGTCTGAGCTTCCTTCCTTTGGTCTGACATAGAAATAAATTAGTCTAGACAAAATGTGAGATTCTTCTGGAGAAAATGTGGGATTTTATTTTTTTTCTTTTCCAGCCTTTGCACTGTGTCTCATGAAGCAAAGACATATCAGACAGCACAGTGATGAAAAAGTTGCAGATAATCTCAGTCCTTTTAGCCCTTTGTCTTCGCTTGTCTCTGGATGGTTTGCCTTCTGTAAAAGCTGGAAATCCTAATAACTTGGGCAGCACTGCAGAATTATTCCACACTACAAAACTGATTTCCCAAGATACAGTTCATGGCATTCACAATGTCTTAGCTGAGGTCACATTTCAAAGTGCCAAATGCCTTAAGAATGTGTGAGGAGCAATGACTTACAGCAGTGAAACTTCTTATGGGGATTATTTCTTAAAGACTAAAATCTAGATAACTTAAATATTGAGCTTGATTCATTCACCACTGTTTCACTATCATTGTAAATAAAATGGCACTACTGCTTCTAGAAAAAAAACCCCAAACATATTAAATATAAATTAATGGAAGTGATTAATTCCTGTATAATTGCCATCTCAACCTGTGATTAAAGCTGATTATTTTTATATTGACTTGTATGGTCTGCCCATGGATTTCCATATGGCAACTCCAGAAGGTAAGATTCCTTATGGTGCCCTATAAGGTGACAGAAAATGGCTCTAAGTGAATACCTGGGAAGATCAGAGCAATCTAGGATCGATCCCGTTTCATATATACACATATAAACATAACTATAACTATAAATATAAATGTAAATATAAATATAAAATTTAAATAAAACCAACATAAATTATAAAAATAAAACTATACTTATACACATAAATATACATGTACATGCAAAATCTTTTGGCCAAGCTATGATATGTTCTTTTCTTCATTAATTCAAGAGGTGCCAAAATACAAACACAAGAAGCTCACTGAAATACAGTTGCATGCATTACAACATTGGTTTTACTGCTATAAAACTTTCAGTTTACTACGGAAGAATTCTTACATACAGAAGCTATGTGAACATTAACCAACAAGCTCTATAAAAAGGTTATCTTGATGCACTGGATATGATTGTGGAGGTGAATTGTGAACAAGTGGGGCTATGGCAACCTGATCTAGTGGAAAGTGTTCTTGCCCATGGCAAGTGGATTGGAACTAAATGATCTTTGAGGTCTCTTCCAATCCTAACAATTCTATGATTGTATAAATATGCTGAGTGTGGATATGATGATGAAGTTTGTAGACTGACAGGATGGTCATTGGATCAGTTGCAACTGCATTTGAGGTGATTTCCATATTCCTTTCAAAGTTATGTGGAACTGGAACTTCCCATGTGGCCCAGAAGACAGCCAAAATGTTGTTCCTTTCTATTGGATAGCTTTAACAGTAAAACCTGAGGTATAAGGATGCAAATTCAATCAGGTTGAAATCCTTTTCCTCTGTAAAATGCCCATTAGCCACTTTTAAATAGGTTGACTCCTGTGTCAAAGACATGGGGAAAATGTCTCTTCCTCACAGGTGGTCTTTCAGGGCCTTGGGTGAGAGTTATTTCATTAAAATTTAGACCTCTAAAACTGAGCTGGCTTCTATAGATTCCTTGTAGAGTCACTGTGACACAGCCAACATCGCCAGTAATGCCTAGAGCACAAGCTAGGTCACCCTAAATTATGTATCCCAAAGTGTTAAATGAATTGTGTCCTATTTCTCTGTATTTTTCTATCAGGAAAAAGGAGTAAGAGAGGGAAAAGAAAAGAAAAAAAAATACATTGGAGACAGTATAAAAAATAAATCAGCCAAACAGTACAATTCAGCCAGAACTACACTCAGTTGATTAGTAGCATCTTATACTGGGCAGCAAATTAAGGTCAAATAATGTGAAGTATTCAGTAGCAGATTTTTTTTCTCCAACCTCCCTTTTCTAACTTTCCAGTTCTCAAGTCTAAACTTTATTCAGGTCTTCATTTGCACCCACCTTGAATTTAATATATAAATTAAGCTCAGGAGAAACAACACTAAAGAAACAGCACCTTGAGAAGCAGGTGGAGCAGTCATGAAATGCAAAAATTGCTGAAAAAATAAACTGAGTAAAATCTGAGGCTTTAAGATCTTTGAGTATTGGTATGATTCTACCATGCTGATCATCATCACCATGTACCTTTTTAAGCATTTTAAGGGGTGAAATGTTGACTCTTTGGAAACTCTAGAGGGCATAGAAATTTTGGGCAAGGATTTCACAATTGCACCACAGTATGTAATACAACAGTTCTCCATTATTACCCTATTCCCTTATATGCTTTATACAAAGGATTTCTTCTAAGCTCCTAAAATATCTACAATAATAATCCTGTAGGCAGGCACAGTTTCACAGGTTGGGTTCTCTCAAAGACACAGGACCTGTCCATCCTGGTCAGTGTTTGACAAAAACATCTCAAAAAAGAAAAACAGCCCTAGAAAGAGAAAGCTTTAATGATGTCCAGAACTGGGAGATTCATTTCAGCAGCCTCCAAAGGATGCAATTTATTAAGATGAGAAATAAAGATGTCCCAAAGCCCTCATTTCTGCAGACTGCATTATTAATAAACCTCATGCTTGCAGATGGCAGAGAGTTACATGCAAGTAGCCTTCTTAGGTTTTCTTAGCCCTAGTAAAGCAGAGAAATAAAAATGGACCACGACAACAAAGTAAAGGAGAGACCACTAGAGGTATGTGAAGGTCAGCTAGAAAACATAGGCCAAATTTTAAGGATTCATCTGTGCATTGAGTAATAGCCTGATAACCTCTGAGATATCTGTGGTTTCAAATATGAAAGCAATCCTAGGTAGTGGCAGTGCAGAGTAACTCTGAGCTGCCTTGACATTTATTTTCTGTCACAGTCCAGTCTGATGAGTTGGCAGTTCAGGGTCTTTTGTTGTCCTTTGGGAGCACATGCTGCAGCAAAGATCAGCATTGCACTTGAAGCACCAGGGGAAAAAAACAGCCAACTAACCAACCAACAACAACAAAAACAACCCCAAGCAACTGACAGCAACAACAAAACGAAGCCAAAATCAAACAAATCCAACAAAAATGGAAACCAACCAACCAAATACCCAACCCCAAAATCCTGCAAAGGCAGTAGTAGTGGTGAGTTCACATTTTATGGTATTTCTTTCATCCCAGAGTTCACTTCTGTCCCTGGAGTTTACTGCCAGCTGGAGTAAATGAAGCATGGGATGAGTTTGTTTGCTGTTCTGAAATGTGTAACTCGCTGGGGAGACCAGAGTAGAGACACATAAGGGAAAGGAAGAGAATGATCCCCTCTCAGCAGGTAGAACAAAATGTCTGATAACCTGAAGTCAGCACAGTGTGAGGTTGTTTTTGGACCAGCAGAACAAATTTTATGCTGGAGTCTGGGAAGGATGTTACACAGTCACTGTGCAAGGAACTAGAGAACTCTCCAGGGAACAGCTTGGCTGCCATTAAACATACCCAAAGACTTGGGGATGTTATTGAGGTCTGCTTTGTTCAGAAACAGCCCCAAAATGAGAACATTGTGTGAGGCAAGGAATATTTTTTCCAATATTTTGCACATCTTGGGTGTGTGCATGTCTCCCATTCAGATGAAAATAAAATTCTATGAGATGGATTTAAATGTCCTCTGGGTTGTTTCATTTTATCCAGCATCGTTTGGCTCTAATTGGCCACAAAATCTTTCTTGATGAGCTATAATCACAGGTTTTACAGAAATTAATTCTGGCTCATGTTCTGCAAAGGAGTGGTGGCATTCCCTGTTATCTTCAAACTACTGATGAAAACAGAATTTTAAAGCAAAATAATGCATACACTTCAGGATGAGGCTTAGTGGTTGTGGTGTTGTTGTGTTGATAGTTGGACTGGATTTGATGATCTGATAGCTCTTTTCCAACCTTTATGATTCTAGGATTTTATGATTGCTTTACAATAACTCTGTCAAAAAGGAAGATAAAAAAAAAAAAAAAAACAACAACAACAAAAAAAACAACAAACGGCCCTGAGGAGAAGGACTTAGGGTGAGACCCTGGAATGGGTTGCCCAGGGAGGTGGTGGAAGCCCCATCCCTGGAGTTAAGACCAGGCTGGATGAGGCTCTGGATAGTCTGATCTAGTGTGAGATGTCCCTGCTCATGGCAAGGGGGTTGGAACTAGATGAACCTTGTGGCCCCTTCCAACCCTGACTGATTCTATGATTCTAAACCAGGACATTAGGACTTACAGATGATAGTTAAGCAAATATACCCTAAGTACTGTAGAAGTTATTCATCCCCAGTCATCCAGATCCAACCCGAAAGACCTTGTCTTCTAAAACAGATTAGTGTGTCTCTAAAATGGCAATTAATGTGGAATTTTTACCTCAGCTCTTTTAATCTGTTTTCCAAAGCAAGCCAAACTTGCCAGTTGGCTCACACGTGTAAAGACACACTGAAAGCAAGCCTAGTCTTTTAGAATTAATTTCCCTACAAAGATGCACACACTGTTGTTGAACACATAATGCATATTTGCACTAGGGTCACTAGTCCTATTTTTGCATATTAGTGAATTGCTAAAGCAAACAGAAAGTCCACATTGCTGACAACAAAAGTATCAACTTCTACTCTGAAAGACTTGAGTGGGAAATGAGGACATTTCATTACTACAGGTCCAGATATCTTCAGTACTACAGGTACACATAGAATTAATTTAGCTCTGAGTACAGATGTATCTCCTCTCAGGACCAATACAGGGAAGCACTAAAGTTCTCTTCATTTTCCTTTTTATCTATTTTCCAGTATCTAAATAGAACTCCTTTGCATTAGCTGAGAGGTAGATGAGATTTCTTCATGAAAGTGTGCCAGGACAGGGGCAGTGGACACAAACTGGGGCACAGGAGGTTACATGCAAACATGAAGTTCTTAATTTTAACAGTGGCAGAGCACTGGAACAGACTGCCCAGAGAGATTGTAAGTTCTCTGTCTCAGGAGGCAGTCCAAACTCACACGGATGTGTTCTTGGAGCATTTACTCTAGATCCTTCTCCAGCAGGGGATTGGACTAGAGGATCTTCAGAGATCCTTCCAGATGCTATCATTCTGTGAAAACATGTAAAACTTGCCCTTCTGCTGGCCTGCTGTAGAAATAAGATGCCCTCCATCATGCATAAATCCCACAGAAGTGCTTCAGACTGGCAGCCCTTGACAACTGCACTGACTGTGGACATGTCTCTCTCCAGCTGTAACCACGCTGAAAAGAACTTACTCCCAGTCATTTTAGAGAAAGCTAATCCATGCCACACAGCCTCTGATTCACCCACTGAACTGATCCTACCAGCTCTACCTAACTCGATTTACTCCAAATAAATTGGATTAGTGTAAATAATAAGGCTTTGCTAACCAAGGTCAGAGTGATACAATCAGGTTAGCAAGTGCTTTTGCAAGCAGCCTGGTTGGCAGATTCAAGACCTGGTGACAAAATGGTGGAGTTGGGTGGAGGTGGTTGTCTTCAGATAGCTACAGGACTTCATGGCAGCTGCATAGACTTCACACTACAGAACTGATAGCCCCAAAGTTTTCCTGTGACACAACTGTTTGGGTTGAATTTTCCTTTTTTGAATTTTTCTTGTATGGATTATGCCTCACTTGTGATGCTCATAATTTTAATTATCATCTAGGAGATTTATTCTGCCGCTCTTGACAGCACAGGTAAAACTGGATCTTAGTAATGCATATATTTGAATTTTGTGAAGAGAACATTTTTCAATAAGAGAATATGCAGCAAATTCTCCTCAAATTGCTAAATAATCAGTGTGTTTGTATTACGCACATTAAATGGAGCATCGTCAGTTTAATTTGGTAAGCTCTTATTGTGGCTTTCTCTTTTTCATCCTCCTTATCTCCTCTTTCCTCAACACACAACCAATATATCACTTTGCATCTCACATGGGATTTCTCTGGTATAAACTAGTAAACATTTTAATTCCTAATTTGATATTTTGCTGTAATACATTCACCCAGGAAAGGAGCCCAGAAGGTTGATGCTAAGAAAAATCACTTTCATTTTCCTAGGTACTGCTGAGTGGTTTAATGTAAAATACACATGCAGAGTACAGTTTGTATTCTCAGATTCATTCACCTGTGACTTTCAGAGTTGAGTCAAACCTGATCAGGTTTTTGATGAAAGGATAAAGATTCAAGTCTAGGCTGGAACCACTTAACAACAGTGAATTACTGAAAAAAGCCATTGTGTGAGAGCAAGCAACAGTTCACTAGAGAGACTGAAACTTGATTCTAAACCACTGGTGTGAAATCTCGATACCAGCACAGGTAGTCCAAAACAGGACTTTGAGTTTCATTAACCCTGCTGCTTAGTTATCAGGGATTTCCATTTAAATTAATGGTTCAAATCAAAGTGCTAAAATAACAACCAGGCAAGCACAGAATCACAGAAACATCCAGGCTGGAAAAGAACCTCAGGATCACCAAGTCCAACCTGTAACTCTATTCAACAAGATTCACCTTAAACCATATATCCCTAAGCACCACATCCAATCTATGTTTTAATCATAACTTCTATTTCTGTTCATCATTTACACTGCTAACTTTTTTTCCTTCCCTCTCAAAAAAAAAAAAAAAAATTAAACCCCAAACCAAATAAAAAAAAAAAAAAACAAAAACCAAAAAAAAAGTGGATGGTAACTGACTTGGGAAACACAGCTTGGAAATTATTTTTAATAAATGAGGAAGGTATTACAGGAAGGAGATGTTTAAGTAGGCATATACTTTAATTACTATTTAAAAATCAATTTTGCTGTATTAGACCATGCCCCAGGATGCATTCTGATTTACTTTACCACCATTCATAATGTAATCATGATCTGCTGTGTCAGAGCAGAAATTAAAACAACAACAATTTAAAAACCCCCACAACCCAATATTTAGACGTGTACACACACAATGCCCTAAGGCTCACTGCTCTGGCTGAGGAAGGAAAAGTAAAGTTCCCAGTGATATTGAATTTTCTTTGTAATTAAGAGATGTCCTGAACAAAGAAAGCATCAAAAAGTGTTACAGAATTGACTGTACTGGTCCTGGTCAGCAGGAGTTCTCCCCAGTTAATTATTAGCATTTAAACTATAAGCAGAGATATTTGAAACTTTTTTCTACTGTTAATAAAAAGAGCCAGACACCTCCACTGCATGAATCATATTTTCACTTCAGGCACTCTTTTCAGGTGCCTTGCTCTCCTCTTTGGTTAAAGAGGAAAGGCTACACTGACTGTACTCCTAATTCAGACATGGTAATAGATTTTGCTCTTTAGTACAATCTTTATTGGTTCATTTTTTTAGGACTTCCTTCTGTCCTAATTCGTAAGCACTATCCTTTTTGCCTTGTTATCCCCCAGTTACACTAGCACCTCCCAGTTTCCAAACTGCACTTCTTTTTCTGTCAGTTTCTGTCTTGTTATCTTGGGCATTGTTGTGGTAGGCCTAGGCAGGGCCAAATTGGGCTTATACCTTTCCTGGCTTGCCCAGGCATATTTTTCTGCTCTCCTTCCTGCTGTTTTGGGGGAGAGCAACGGCGGGCAAAGGGACAAAGGGCGTGGCGTCATTGAGTCTGGGGTCCGTTGCCTGCCCAGACCCTGTGGTAAACAAGGTGCACACGGCTGCCTTGTGCAGGGCCCGTGTTCTTCCCAGAACAGGGTGGAGCAGGCCTGTGGCTTCACCTAATATGGGCAAATCTTGGCTAACTGCCATTTCATTGGCTGTCCTGTGTCCAAAGGCCCATTGGTCTCGGGNCCAGAAAAAGGTCAGAGATCGTCTGCCTCCTTCCCCAGAAGCCCAGGGGAGACTCTAAAGCCACTGACGGCTACCAACAGCAACCCCACCTTGGGTACTGTCAGATAATAATTTTGTGGGTAAATGCCAAAGCCTCTTGTAATTATTAATTGCCTTCTGCTCTAAGCAGAAAGTTGCTCCTTATGTCCTATGCTTATCTAGTGAGCAAGCGGTATACTGACCGCAAAGCCTTCTCTTCCAGT
The DNA here is from genome assembly GCA_013399775.1 of Semnornis frantzii. NCBI lineage: Eukaryota > Metazoa > Chordata > Aves > Piciformes > Ramphastidae > Semnornis > Semnornis frantzii. Next base: position 25,074 of record VWYK01086943.1, on the reverse strand, counting down.
TTATATCGAGTTTGATTAATGTATATATTTAATAACTATTTCCAGATTCTGTTATAACCTGTACATAGTTTCCTAATGTTGCAAAGAACCTGTTAATATTATTATTAAATGGTGATTGGGGTGATGAGAGTTCTGAATATTTAATATTAATAAACTGTTAATATTTTTATATATCGTCTCACATTAATTAATTTACCCCATCCCCTTACAGGCATCATGGAAGATAAATTCTTCTGATTGTGCTCAGTCTTTAATTTTTCAGGGGCAGAGTGGGTGCTTATTGTACTGGGCTTCTTCCACAAACACTCACTGCTAAAGTACTCTCATTCTGCAGATAACTTCTTTTTTTCCCAAAAAATCATCTTCCACATTTTGTTTTCAAAATGCACTGTGTATAGAGACAGCTATGAAGGTTGCTGGTTTATGTCAAGATTTGTTTCTTAAACACAATTTTCCACTGTTTGTTTCTGTTTTGGTTTGTTTTTCTATTTTACTTTCCTGTTACAAGCCCTGTTTTGATGGTTGGTGAATACCTTCTCCTTGGAGTTGGGTAGGCTTTAAGGTGTGTCTACCCTACCTGGTCTGCAGCACTCAATAATGCAGAGATAATACCCCAACTTGCTACCACTTGCTAGACATTAAAATTTCTGCAAGATCTGTTCTTTCAGCTCCCATGGTGTCTGTGGATTTGAAAAATGCCAACAGTATTAAGACAGATCCTTACTATAAACAAGAATTCTTATGTGCCAGTGTGAGCTACAAAAGAGAAAAGAAAAACAAACAACCCCCCTCCCATCCTTTCTGCAGAGATGTACCAGTTATACTCTGACTTCTGAACATAGCTAAACCACTAAAAACAGACATGAAGAGAGTACTCTAAAATTGTTCTTGTTGTTATTGTCACTAAGGAAACAACTTCCTAGGAATCTGCAAATTGAGCATACAGGCTCTTTGATGTGCAGCCAACTCTCTCTTCCAGCACACTTCCCAACTCTCTGGAGGATCAAGTCCGCCCACCAAGGGAGGTCTTGCCTGCTCTGTCTCAGCTGAGTCCTTACTTCACATGGAGATTGAACTCTGATGCTCCAGAAAACCCATAGTCCAGACTTAGCACAAGATGAGATATCAAAGCATAGAGTCACCTCTAAGCCAAGAGATTTTACCTTAAGATACTTCCCTCTGCAGACCAACAGCACTGCCAGGAGACCTAGAATAGCAGAGAGGCTAGAGAACGGGGGAGGCACGCTGTTCTCTAGCCTCTCTGTTCTCTGTTCAGTCATGCTTCAGCTCCCCACCACTATAGTTTCGAAGCATGGGGGGGTGTTGCATGGAGGCACCAGGTACATACACATTGTTTAATGTCTGTCCAATAGAGTGGCCAGTCTCAAAACATCATTTGGGAACAATGTATGAAGTTTGATCATCTATTAAGTGTGTCCTGGCATTGCGAAGAAGAATCCTAGCTGACCTGTCTGTAAATCCATCCCACATGGCATGCATATTATTTAACATTCATTTCATGGTCATTTAATAACAGGTGTGTGACCAAATCTCAGATGTCCAGGATGTTCTCTACTGGTCTTCAATTTCTCAGCAACAGCACAAAAACTGTATTCCACAGTTGTAGAGCCCCTTGTATCCCAAAGAACTTGGTGAATGACATGCTCTGCTGAACTATTTTCAAACAGAAGCATGCGTGCAGATAGCTCATCAATAGTTCTGCTGCAGTCTCAGAAGCAAATAGTGGCTAAATTCATTGAAAAGAGACATTGCTCATAACAGGCAGTGACTGAGGAACAGAATTACTTGTTTTAATTATCAAGGACTCAGTCAAGACTTACAATAGGCCAAACAGAATATATGTAAAGACTTTACTGTTTTTGAGCATTTGAGCTTTGAAAATACTTTCTTATTAACACTAACAAGTGTCCATGTCAGATCCTACTCCCTAAGGCTCTTTGGAAGCATCAAGGAAAGCTTAGGCGCTGTTGTATTTGTCCAAGAACCAGAAAATCTCCCCACTGGCAAGTCTCCTTCTGATGTGTCTCTTCACCTTGCAGTCCCTAGTCTTCTATTTCCCTTTCTCTTATGTGAATGTTCAATCTGGCCCTCTGTAACTCTTCTTTATGCAGCCTCTGGACCGAAAATGCTTGAAAGGTCTAACAGCAAACACGTTCTATCCAAACAAACAGCTGGACCAGAGTGAATCCATCTGTCAATGGCAAAAATTCAATAACCACTGAGCAACCCTTTATCAAGATAAACATCTATCTGTCCAGCCAGCCAGGAGCCTTTGCTTTTATGTTAAATTCATCACTCACCTTTGTATCAGAAGTGTTTTGTCAGCTACTCGTTTGTGGATAAGAAGCAGCTCAAGGAATTGAACTGAGTAGCCAATGGCAGTTTCATAGCAGAGGCAGGGAAAATAAATGGACTTTAATATTACAACTATATTGTGAAATACATCAGGTATGGGACCCTTCCTTGGCCCTCAGGTGAAGTAACATATCACCACTTTCACCCACTCTGCTGGTTTACCACAAATTACAACAACCTCATACAGACTGGCAATAAGAACAATATCTGGGCCACGATTTTCCCTGAGCATTGTTTGGAATGGTGGTGTTGGCCTTTATTTGCTAAATACCTTATTTAATTGCATGTTGCATAGAGAGTAACTCATTTGGAAACCATATTCTCCCAGGTTACTGCAAATTCTTCCTGGTTTCCTCCCACCACAGCAGTGCAAAAGATTATCTGTTTTCCTAACCATTGCCAGCCTAATTGGTATTCATGCCGCTGCTGAGCCAAGTAAGTGCACCATTGCTGAACAGATCTCACTGAAAACAGTTGCTGCCATACCAAGAGAGGTCTGTTTTCTCTTGAAAAGACAACAGAAATTTGTGCTGGGTGGCATAAAACTGAAAAAGGACACTGCAAAACCCTAAGCAGTTGATATATGTTTGACAATGAGTTTGTGCTCCTCTGGACACGTAAGAGTTCTGAGGTTGTATGTTTTCCACAGATCATTCCTTATTAACTGCCAACTAAAGGTAATGTTTGCAATAAATCCTCTGGGGGAAGAAGAGTATGGATTCACTTTTAAATTGTATAAATACACGAAGGAAATACTTTGGGCTTTTTGATTGTTTAGCTCTTTGGAGGGTTTTTTTGTTTGTTGTGTTGTTTTTTGGGTTTTTTTTGGGGGGTGGTGGTGTTATTTTATTTATTTTTATTTTACTTAAACTCTAATAACCTTAATGCCTCATCCTTGACATGGAAGTCCTTTGTTTTGTAAATCCATGAGGAGAGTTAAGAGAGGGTGATAGCAAAAGTGTATAAAACTCATAGAAATTGTACTCAACTGTTACCTTTTCTTCAAATTTTCAGTGTATCTTTATGCAAATCAAAGTGGATTTCCTCACAGGAACTTCAGACATATACTTCGTGGATGTTTAGAGACAACTAGGTCACCCCAGACTCCCTTAATGGACAATGTAGAGGAAAGGCTATTTTGGGGTACAAGTCATTTGATTTCCTTGAAATTACTTCTCCAGGTAAAGAAATTCATTGACTTTTAATATTCTTACTCTCTTTGATTGTATCTCAGATATACAGCATTTGTAGAAATCTATTTAAACTGTCAACTCTCCTGAAGTCCCCTGTGCAGGATGCTGTTCTTTTACAGCAGAGCATCACTGCTGTTGGAGCAACACATTGAAGAAATCTCCAAATGAACAAACAGGTTTCAATATATAGACTGATTCATTTAAAGGATTTGTTTTAAAAGAATTCAAAGAACAGTGGCAGAATGTTTGCTGGGAGACACATTAATAAATCAGTGTCATCTGATACTGCTGCTGGAGCAGCTCTCCTATGAGGACAGGCTACGAGAGTTGGAGCTCTGCAGCCTAGAGGAGAGAGGGCTTCAAGGAGACCTTAGAGTAGCCTTCCAGTATCTGAAGGATGAGGGGCAATGGGTTTAAACTGGCAGAGGGGAGATTTAAACTGGATGTTAGGAGGAAGTTCTTTACAGTGAGGGTGGTGAGGCACTGGCACAGGTTGCCAAGGGAGGTTGTGGCTGCTCCCTCCCTGGAGCTGTTCAAGGCCAGGTTGGATGAGGTCTTGAGTGACCTGTTCTAGTGGGAGGTGTCCCTGCCTATGGCAGGGGGTTGGAACTAGATGATCCTTGAGGTCCCTTCCAACCTTACCATTCTATGATTCTATGATCTCTTGTTGATTCAGTGGCATTACAGTAAAGCCAAGTTGCAATAAGCAGGAAGAATACATTTGACAAACACTACAACATTGCTGACATTAATAACAGTGATTCCTTCCCCTAGCTCATTGCAAAACAACCACCTCGGAGCTCTTCCAAAACTGTTCACGGGAAACTAAGAGGAGAAATCTCAAAACAACAGGTGGTGCAATGTGAAAGTCACATTATATGTTGCCTCCTTTGTGTTGTTACTTCTGGGCAACTAAAGACAGCAGTCTATTGATAACAGCCAGTAAAGCAAAAGATGTGGAATCATATCCATTTAGTAAAGGCAGGGATGAAAACATAGAGTTGCCAGCCATGGATCCCATCTTAATGATGGCTGAAATAGTGGCATTGGTAAGCAAAGCCTGAATCCCAGTTGAACAAAGTCACTTAGCAAAAAAGGTACTGAACAAGCATGGTACATAAAGGAGCAGAAAGTCCTTGGAGGAATCTGCATTTGTTTACTGATTTCCTCATTTGACTATTAAATGGTAAATCAGTATGGTTCATTTCACTGACTATGGAGGACTTTATACCTTTTTAGGGACTAGCTTTTTGTTGGAGCTAAAGTCGTCTTCAGATGATGTCACTACTACCAATTCCACTTAGAGAACATTAGATTTTTTTTTCTTCATGTTCCCTTACATCAGTCATTTTTCTTAGCCTTCCTGATCTTAGAGGAGAAAAAAATGCCACAAAGGTTAATACAATATTTAGGAGTGCTGAAAGTCAAGGCAGGAGGATGACAGGACAGCATTTTGATCTAAGTCGCTCCACCAGCCAAAGCAGCCAAGCCCTGAGATGAGTTTTGAGGGAAAATGGAGATTGTACTTTAGAAGGCAGTTGCAGAGATGGGAAACAGCAAGAAAGGTTCTGCCATCTTCAAGTCTGCCTCCTTCATGTTTGTCATTGTTTTTTTTGTAGTAGGGGCTCTGATCTCTGGTCTGATCTTTCACCTCATACAAGCTAAATGCAAACACTGAAGCACTAAAGCTGGTGACTTTTCAGAGACGCAGAGAAACAGTAGCACAGTAGGATGATGAATTTTGGAAATGGCAAGGACACAGCAGAAAGTGCAGGAAAAAAGAATAAAAATCAAGTTGGGGCCAGCCCACGAATCACAAGTTGTAGTATTTTGGGATTAAAGCTCTCAAAACTGATTTATAGAATGCAAGCTTGAACACGCTGTTAAGAATGAGATGTATTAGCTTGGACGTGCAGACAGACACACGTGCATATTATTTTCAATCTGGTCAGTTTGGATGAGATGTGTAGATCTCATTTAAATTATTTAGATCATTTTGCCTGTCTTACCTGTCTATTTCACAGCACTCGCTGCCCAGTATCCCCACATAACTGATGGAGACAAAAAAGGTGTCCAACTCACATGAAATATTTTAGCAATCTGCTTTGGGATGAGAAGAATTGAAACCAGGACACCGCTGCCTGTGAAGGTGTTCAGAACACCTCTCCCTGGAGGTGTTCAAGGCCAGCTTGGATGAGGCCTTGAGGTCTCTGTCTATGGCAAGGGGTTGGAACTAGATGATCCTTGAGGTCCCTTCCAATCTTGCCATTCTATGATTCCATGATTCTATGAATAAACATCTACTTAGGTTCACTCAGAAATGGGCTGGAGCACCTGTCCTGTAGACAAAGGCTAAGAGAGTTGGGGGCTGTTCAGCCTGGAAAAGAAAAGGCTCTAGGAAGACCTTATTGTGGTCTTTCAGTACTTAAAGGGGGCCTGTAAAAAAAAATGGGGAGTGACATTTTAGTAGGGCTTGTTGTGACAGGATAAGGGGTGATGGTTTTAAACTAAAAGAGAGACACTAGAGAAAAGGGAGGCATTTTTGACACTGAGGATGGTGACACATTGGCTCAGAGAGTTGGTAGATTACCCATTCCTGCAGCTATTCTGGGTCAGACTGGATAAGGCTTTAAGCACCCTGATCTAGTTGAAGTTGACCTACTGCAGGAAGGTTGGACTAGGTGACCTTTAAAGGCCCTTTTCAACTCAAACCGTTCTGTGATTCTATGAAATCTGCAAATACAAACCCGCAAGTATTTATAAGAGAAGCAAAAGGGAAATTTCATCAAATTCCTTAACATTGTCTGAAAATTCCACAAGTCTCTGATTTAAATGAAAGGATTTTGCAATTCTGACAGTTCAGTGGATGATATGCAGCATGGAACAGCCTGTCAGTTCATTAAGTAGAATATCAGGTGAGAGTTTCTCCAGTCAGCAAAGACATGAATAGCACATTAATGTTCAGGGAGCTTCCTTCTCACCTTTTAAGAAAATAGTGATGTGTTAGAAATTGTCTGATCTAAGTAGGGTAGCCGAGTTCTCATATTGTTGCTTTCACACTCATTTTTTTATAACATTGCACACAGGCTGTGAATAGATTTGACAATAGGTCAGACCCATTGCACTATGTATTGCAGTTGATGTTATACATGGAATTGCTGCGAAATATATATAATCATCTTGGGCTTGGTCCCAGAAGCACTCTGGGGAAAGCAGAGTGCTTGAATTATGCCCTTGTTGTCCTAATTCAGTAGAAACAGGGGGAAGGAAAGCAAGAGGCCAATTTAATGAGCTATCAGAAGAAAAATAAATTTTAAATCAAGGCAACAGAACCAAATGGGATGTTCTAAGTCTGGAGAGTGCTTTATTCTTTCTGCTAGGAAGATGTGAGGCCTATTTTGCCAGATCAGGAAGCTACAGATAAAATGGATCTTTAAAAGTTAAAAAAAACCCAACTTTTTCTTTCAGAAAGAGTTACATCTGAGGTTGTCTGAACTGATGCTCACAGAGCATCAGAAGAACTTGAAGAAACTGGGCCTATCAGCATAACATTAATGCCTGGTGCTTTGAAGAGTTTTGCTTTAAATGGGTCATGTTTTCCTTTAATCACCTTGGACCCATCTCTATGTTTCCTGAAGACAAAGAACATAGCAGAAAAAAAAGGAAAGTGAAGAAAAGCAATGCAAACCTTCTGCAAAGCAGACGTGTAGCTGACATTCCTCATTTCAGACAGGAGAGCCTGTGGAAACTGGGACAATCAGGCAGTAGCCAACAACACCAGAGAACTTAGGCAGAAAGGTCTTTTTGCATTGTGGATGCAAACATTTCAAGAAAGCTAAATCTCAATGAAGCTAGGAACAGAAATCACAAAGAAAAAACTCCAAACTGAAGCTGGTGAATTTTGACCAATCACCCTAATTGATAGGGGAATGCTGGGCAAGAGTGGAGCTCTGTCTTGCACACCGAGAAGTGCTAGGAGAAAGTGAGAATATTTACTCAGGGTGTCAGAAGGAAAGTAAAGCGAGACCATGGGTATGACCCCAGCACATCTTCTGTGGATAGACTTTTTTCTCTGTTGGAGGCTGGGACAGTGATGATGAACAGATGAAGAGAAAATGTCTAAGGTAACAGGAAAGAGCCAGCATGGACTAGTGAACCGTTCAAGGCAACTTATTGAAAAATGAAGAACAGTCTGGGAATATTTCAGCCCTAAATTGTATAAGGGGAAAAACACCTTCCAGATTATTCAGTCATGAGATGACCAGGAGTTGCCTATGGTAGTTGACTCTGGAGAAAAGTGAGTCATTCTCAAGGTTATCTCAAGGAAAATCATTCCATGAATAGTTTAGAGCTAAGTAGATACACCTGCAATGTAATTATTCCTTTGTTACCCAACATCTTAACTGTTCTATCCCAGGACAGCAATACCAAGGGGTATTTTTTCAAGCCCTGCATGAGAGTACGTGAAAATCAACTGAACTTCTGTCTGTGTGTCAGGGACACTGGAGCCAAGATTTGATTAGTCTCATTCTGCACAATCTGGAGGGATCAGAAACCCAGGACAGGATTTAGACTGCAGATTAAACCATCTCGGTGGCATTTATTGAAGGCTTTTCAGGCTATAGACTTACAGAGATCACTCTATATTAGATGCCTATATTTATCTACATTGACTGGGTGTTGGCCTAAGGCCAGCATCAGTAGTTTAAATGCTGGTGTTTGGAGTCACCAATATCCTGGGATATTTTATGTGCCCTCATGCAGAGGGTAAAAGACATGGTGTAGACAAGCATCATACCTACGGGCCCCTAGTTGATGTTAGATATGCTGGAGAATCTCAGATGGCACTTAACACACATGTTTAGGTGTCTGAATCATGTCCTAAATCTCCTCTGGCTATAACAGGAGTTCATGTACTGAGATACAGGTAGATACTTCAAAACACACCTATGTTTAGGTGTCTTAATCTGCAGGATGAATCCTGTTTCTGATCAGCATGAGCGAAGCTATCCTAGCATAAAAGACCTGCAAGTCTTTCACACGGAGAAAATGGAATTAGCTGAATACCAGAAGTGAAAATCTGTCCAGAGTACACTTGCTGAAGGAACCAAAAAAGCTGTGACATTCATTTCTTCTCCTCTTCTGAACAACTTTCAGACTTTGGTAAGCTCTGAAGGCTCTTTTCCATGACCATCATTACTACATCCAGCTGTGGCACAAAGAGCAAGTCAGAGAACAAAAGCTGGAGAATAGAGAGCGGTGTCCAGAGATTTGAGTGCTGCAGAGAAACAACTTCAATATGGTTAATAATGGCTTTTCATGCTGCTCTCTCCTCTGCAGTCACCAAGCATTATTCTCTAATGAAGTTTGTTCCAGCTGTTAGCCCACTGTACATAATCATCTCAGCTAACTAACCCATTCACTAGCACAAAAGCACCATCCGAGATGTCAAACTTCCTGCAACTCAAAAGAATGATTGTGGATTGTGGAATCCAAGGTTCCAGTGACAGCTGTGACACATTCACAGCCTTAGTCATGAAGAGCTTATGCATCTGCAGTATTTCTGATGCTCTCTCATCTCCTCTGCATCTTAAGTTAGAGCACAAAACTCCTGGAATGAATCCAAACATCCAGCTCTCTAAAACACAGGAAATGAGTAACTTTACTAACTTTAACTTGAACCTTTATGTAATGCATTTGTGCTGGCTTCTTTATATAATTTGTTTCTAGGCCAGATCTGAGAGAGAAAGTTCTGTTGTGTGTCCAACATCTTATATCTGTACTAAGCTCGAGCACATATTTGGCTCTTGGTACTAGTTACATCACCTTAAGGATTTGGAGTTATATATAAATATCATTAGCACAAAAATTCTTTTTTTAAAAGGAAATGGTTTGGTTTTTTTTTACTCATAACCATGAATGTACCATTTTAGTTTTTGCTACAATAAAAGAAGAAAAAAAAACAAAACTAACTTACATAAACCTAATTCAGAAATGCGACAGTAAGAGTAGAAACAGAAAGGTTATAGCTTAATACCATTAAGGTTATACCTTACCATTCCAGGAAAAAGAATTAACAGTTAAGGAGATCTTAGCTGTTTAAAACTACCTTTCAAAACTAAATGTAATTTCTTTCCACTGTGGAGAAGTGTATCTCTTACTACTATATCTTTAATTCCAGCCTGCATATCAGGGTTCTTAGAGATTCCTTTTTTTCCCCTTAGCTGGATTTCAGTAGATATTTTTAAAGGCCACAGTTAAGGAGGAAGGTATTAGTTAAATCCATCTATCAATTGACTGGGGGATTTTGTTAGCTTAGGACAAAGGGTTGATGCATTATAATAAGAAAATATTGATTTATGGCAAAAAGCTACCTTTTAGGTCACCTAATTCTAGCCTTGTCAAGTGCTCCAAGCTGCCCAGAATGTATTTCACTGGGTGCCAGCCCTAAGTTGGTGAGGTCTGGTCAGCACTCCTCTCCATCTTCTTGCAGCTCACAGCATAGCTACTCGCAAGTAGTGTGTGTAGGATCAGATTTAGAACATCGCACAGCTTCTGGCTGTCTCAGAGAACAGCCAGAGTGAGCTTGCATCTGCCTACAGAGAACCACATAGTTGTCCTAGATGTGTCCTTATGTTGATATACCTCCACCTATCTACAGAATCGCACATAGCCTTCAGATGGGAAACCTCTAGCAGTAACTGGATATGCTTTGAAGGCAGAAAGTGTTGATACACTGAGGAAGCCTCTGAGATTTAGAGTAATCAATGAATAATTTTAATAGACAAACAGATAGGATGTTGCCTGGGACATGTGGCATGAATTCTCCCTGCAAGACAGGTTGAGGTCTGCTCTTGCTTGAATAAGGGGAAGATGTGAGTGAGAAAGTTGTGGGGATCACCACAGCTTTTTCTGCAAACTTAGCATCTATCACAATTGGCTACTGTATGGTGAGATAGCCCAAAAAACCCCACCACAAACAAACAAACAAACAAACAAATCCAACAATCAATCTGCCTGAGAAAAGATAGGAGGAAGAGAGATACTGCACTTCACAGGACTATCTCTGATATACCATGGAAGGATTCACCTCATTAATTCTGGATGTATACCTCCTGCAGCCAGCTGCTGCAAGGGCCTCCACAGGGTGAGCCATCTGACCCACCTCAGGATGGGATGAGCTACCCTCCCCACCTACAACATAGGGAAATGGAGTACTCAGCTTGGATGTAGCCATCTCATTTTCACTTCTCTATTCTTCAGAGAGGGACCTAATGATACATCTACTTCCCATGTAAGAACAACTTCATTCTGTCACATTTCCCTTCAATAAGGCATTTTTCCATAAGAATCCCAGCCAGTCAGATAGAACATAGTGCCCCTCGCAAGAAAAAAGTAGCAAAACTTCACTCATCCTGAGGAATTTTGGAACAAAAATTGTAAAATGCTAAGCTATTAACCCACCATGCAGATTAAAAGGGTTTTTCCTGCCCTAACCCTCAGCTCCATTTAGCAGGTCCAACAAATCATAGATAAGAGACTGTAATTATCCTTCCATTTGCAGCTCCTAGGCAATCATGACCCAGTCATCTCTAATGGAGTGCAAAAGCCACTGTGATTGAGGCTCTCTGTGAAATGCCTCAACACTGGATGGCCAAACCTGCTACCATATGTGGCAGAAGTTTCGTGTGGTATGTTCAGTAAGGAGTTCTTCAGTGTGAATATTCCCTATTGATTACAATTTTGTATTATTATTGTCTTAATGATTACGAAGAGGAAGAATTAGACCACATAAATATTCATCCCCATTTCTGTTGATGCTTGAGTGAGCTAGAAATGTTAATTGTTGGAGGGGGTTTTGGTTTTGTTTTTCAGACAACTGTTATTAAACAGAGCTTTTCACACCTTTTAAAAATTGTTTTCAAAGAAGCTGTCGAATAAATAGATGACAGCAGCTTCAGAACATAGTCCTACCTTAAGCCATCCAAGAGTAAAATGTGACACCCGAATGAGCAGAAGTGAGATTGTCAGGATGTCTCCTGGGTAGATAAAATCTAATGACAAATGGAAATCAGCTTATTTTGTGGGATGGTTATGTCAGAAGAATTTGGATTCAGCAGTAGCATAGAATCAGAGCAGCAAACAGGAGCCCCTGCAACTTCCTCTGTGCAGGAGCCCTTCCAAAGGAGTACTCCTTAACATAACAGTCAAGTTAACTTTAAATGCACTGTGTGATGATGCTTCTACCTCTTCTGCAGGTGATGGAATGATGTAGCACCTCCTAAGAAGTTTTACCTTGAAAATATTAATCCATCTACTCTCCAGATTAGCTGATGCTTGCAATTGGATCAAATCAATGAACTGCAGTGAGTTACGTAAACAAGACTTGAACAATCTGGCTTGGTTTGCATGAGTTCCTAGTTTGTCTTGTGGAGATAAAAGTTCAAGCTAAAAAACACAGATCGATAGATAGAGAGAGCAAAAAGTGATCAGAGACAAAAACGCAAGCCATGGGGCAAGAACTGAACATTCTGCAATGAAGGAAAAGTCTGCTTGCCTTCCTTCCCATGTGCCTGTGCCCACTCAATTACCATCCAAACGGTGTTTCACTGGGCACCACAGACACAGGAGTTCTAGTACTTGTTAGAGCTGTGAAAAACTACCGAACATCTTCCTGCATGCAAAGCATTTCTCAAGAGCAGAACAAGTTCATCACTCAGAGAACTGGAATAGTCTCATCAAGGGACTGGCAGGGGCACTCTGAAGCAGAGTGGTGTTACAGTTATCCCTAAAGATACCTTTTCAGCAAGGACAACTTCAGGGTTGCAAATAGGGAAAAAAGAGGGAGTTCCTCACTGGTGCACTTATAACCCTTTCAGTAGAGCTCGTCCAGGTCTGCAAAACTCTCTCCAAAATCCTGTTGAAGGCAATGTGTACCCAACCCTGCCCTCACTGTCCTTATAGGTGATTTGAGACTGCTGGATGTGAGAGGAGAGCAGGCAATGGAAACAAAGGAACATGAGCCAATGCAAAAATACACATCAGTGATTTAAAGGCTGAGTCTGCGCTCTCTGGACCAAGTAATGGGATGGCAAATAAATAATTCCTCTGTTACACAAGGACTAACCATAAGACTCGGTATTTGTGCAGGTCTTTCCACCAGATACGAATTACAGTATGATCCTGTCCTTAGTTTACTTTTTCTCAGTGCTTCCTAACGCAAGTATTCTGGTTTCATTAAAAGATAATCTGAGCTAATTTAGGAATTAGGCTGTTTGTACTAAGTGTGCTCAGAAGGAAGGAAAGGAAAACAAAATCTGCTACATTGAAATGAATCAGCCTGGGGACACAGGTCTCAACTTATCAAAGGCGTAGGCACATATGGAGCTCGATCCCAGAAAAAATATCTCCAGGATGCCGGCTCAGTCAGTCAAGTGAAGAGAAATGTGATGAACGAAGGTCCAAACACGATCAACTGCACAGCCCACGGTCTCAGAAATCTCTGGTTTTCTCTCCCTGGTAGCATCCCACAGCAAAGCTTCTGCCTTCGTGTTTATGGGCTTCACACACAGCCCAACAACAGCAGTTCTAGAGAGCTACATGCAGATATGGCACCACCATGCAAACAGCAGACATCTTGAATTTACGGGGAGGAAAAAGCCCTCCTGTTCTCTTGCCGGGACACCAACAAATGATGGAAGGCTAAAGCCAAGGAGCGCTCACAAAGCTGGTTCCCTGTTTGCAGATAAATATGTGTACTTATCACTTATAAAGCCTTCCTTGTCCTTGGAGTTTGTTCAGTACCAGTGGGTACCCTTCCAGTCCCTGCACATATGCCTCAGACTGAAGAAAACACAACTGAAACCTTCCACTCTGTGATGTCAGAGTTAGATTGCTGGTACAGTAACAGAACAATTGTAGCTGTCCTCAGTGAACAACAAAGCAGCAACCATTGCCCTCAGCACACAGAAACAGTGGGAGAAAAGGTAAAAGACCATAGCCCAGAACTGTAACTGAGACACAAGCAGAGACAGTCCAACTGTCATTATAGCACTGAATCGCATTCCTTAATTATTCATCCAATGGGAACAGTGTTGCCTTACCCATCCTGTAGGACGATTTATTTCAAGATAGCTTCAACGTATTTGGCATGAGCCAAGTATTGATGCTTGTATAATGTGTTCTTTCTCTGTAGCTATACCAACATCACTTTACAGAGCTTGACTTCATGCTACCGTTGACCTTAATTAATCATCCACTCCCTTTGATTAGCATGTGCAAGCCACGGATACATTTCCCCAATGCACCTGACCAGTGAGATGGCTGTGCACCCAAATAACATCAAATGGAAATCCTTTCATTGTTTATTGGCTTAAATAGATTTAAAAATGACTCTCAAAAAGCTTCTTCAGTTCCATGACATATTCCCTCATCGGTCCAATACCTGTACTGTAACTGATAAACACAAGACTCGTGGTAATACATAGTACTCCAGGAAAGAATCAGGTCACATTGCCACTTTATTTACTTTGGTTAACATTTTTAATTACTATTATAATTGCCTCTACTCCAATATATTTTTCTCATTCTAAAGACCAGATTCTATTTACCAGCAGATGAGATGCAGTGAAAAGCCACTCACTTCCAGGGAGTTCTTCCAGACCTGCTTCTACGTAAGTGGGATGATCATCTAGCCATAAACAGCAGCATGTCACTAAATACATCTCTCTCCTTTTTTTTTCTCATGTATTTTCCAGTCCTGAAGAGCATGCTGCATTAACTTCCTCTCCCTGGCTCTAAACTATTTGGATTCCAATACATACCTGAACTGTTCACATGTTAAATTCGCAGCACAGCAGTAAAGTCTGTCCTGTATGCTGCTGTCCCTCTGACTTGAGATGTGCTTTGCATAAAGATGGTATTATCAGAACCAGCTGTTTGGATACTGATAAGGACAAGTGCACGGAGGCATGCAAACAGAGGTCGAAGGCACATTAAAGGCAATTTCTACTACGACCCCAAGGTAAAAAAAGAAAGAAGTCCTGGTGCGCTGCTTGAAGGGTGAATCAGAGTTTCTGCGGCAGGTGAAGACGCAGAACTGCAAAAGGGAGCCTTGAGCTCGAAAATGCCAACAGCAGCACCGGGTCTGTTAGCAATCAGGTTTTATTTACCAGCCATATTGTGTTAAAACCGGACGTGATTTCCATACCGAGCACGTTAACCTGTCACCGCTTGCAAAGGGAGATTTATGGGTTTGAAAAGAAGCAAAACCGTCTCACAGACGCATCCTCAGAGCCTGCAGTTCTGGCTGAAGGCAGAAAGCCTGCATGCAATTCGCCCCGAAAAGAAGTATTCCCAGGACGTGGGGAAGATGAAGGAAAAGCCGGTAAATCAATGTCACTCTGAGCCAAGCTGGTGGCTCCTTCTCCCCTCCCCGGCTGCAGTAACAGCGCTTTGGCATCTCCAGGGTCGGGCCGAGCGGGGCAGAGCGCGGCCGTCGCTACCTTCCATCCCCCGCCCGGCCGGGGAGCCGGGACGATGCTAACCGGGATGGAGCGGGGGGAGAGGCCGGCGGAAAGGACTTACCATTGCAGCAGGGAACCGTCCCGGTGCTCGAGATACTGCATCCCCGGCTTGCCGGGGCGGGGCGAGTGCCGATGGGGTCGTAGCCAGGCGCGGGGGCACACGAAGCCGTTCCCCGGCAGACAGTGGTCCAGCCCCGGCTGCCCGCGGGGTGAGTGAGCGGCCGGAGCCGGGCTCCCCCCACCTCTTCGCACCGGGCGGAGGAGGGGTCGGCGCCTCCGAAGGGAATCCAAATTCCTCCTCCCTCGCCTGCCGGTCATGTCCAAGCTGCCTTTGCTCAGGGGATGGGCCAAGTCCTGGCCGTGAAGGAATTTGCCATCGCTAAACCAAAAACACCCCAAAACAAACAGAAGCAACCACAAAACCCCACCAAAGCCAAGACGAGAAGCAGAAGATTTGCAAACTTTTTCCTCTTCTTTTTTTTTTCTCTGCCTTTTTTTTTTTTTTTTTTTTTTT
>VWYK01086941.1:17978-46118 GCA_013399775.1 Semnornis frantzii | reverse complement strand
TCCAACCTAAACCTCCCCTGGCACAGCTTGAGGCCATTTTTACTTCCTTTCTATCACCTGACACTAGGGAGAAGACACCAATCCCCACCTCACTCCAACCTTGCTTTCAGGGAGTTGTAGAGGGCAATGAGGTCTCCCCTCGCCCTCTTCCAGACTCAACAACTCCAGTTCCCTTAGCTGCTCCTCACCAGCTTTGCTCCCCAGACCCTTTACCAGCTTTATTGACCTTCTCTGAACCTGCTCCAGACCCTCAATGTCCTTCTTGTAGTGAAGGACCCAAGAACTGACCCCAGTACCCAAGGTATGATCTCACCAATATTGCTGTTTCAATAAATAAAGACCGCTGGCCCACAGGTCATCAGATGAATGCAAGGTAATTCTGTTCCACCAGTAACCTGAGTTCCCTGTCCAGGCTCACTTTGCCATCAGGGATATGGGTAGACAGGGGAGGATTTTTGTTCTTTATCAGAAAAGCTACTGTGTCGCAGTGCTTTCATACAACAGAGTGCAGCAATCAATAAAAAGGCTTCAGTTTCAAAGCAAATGACAGATAATGAAGAAAATGAAGAAAGTTTAAATCTTAATCATGCCCAGATGGTTAGAGTACAGAGTAACAAGTAACAGAGATGTATTTTTAGGAGTGTTCATGCACTTAATTGCCACTCATCTGCTGGAGAGAGGCATTGCTGAGTGCCTGACTGCCAGCCCAGCCACCTGAAGACACCTACCACAAGAAGATCATTAAATAAAAATATTTCTCGCTGGTGCAATCCAAGCTTCTGAGGTTTATTTGGATCTGGAACTTCAAACAGCCTGCAGTAGCAAACAAGCCTCCGGTGGGGTAGGGAGAGGACCTATGGTAATAGTGAAGAAGGTCATGGTTAAGACAGCAAGAGTGAGCCAGGAAAGAGCAGCTTTTAAACTCAGATTCTTGAAATATTTTTACCTCTAAACCCATTAGGCTTTCTCATCAAAGGACCAAGAGCAAAATAAAGATTATACACCACAAACTTGCATGACTTTCAAACATCACCAAGGTTCTTACAGCAAATAGTCTCTACCAGCTTGCACTCCAGTGTGAGGATATCAATGAAGGTGTTACTGGGGACAGAGTTTTACTTGGTGAAATGATAAAAACTTCACAGAATTTAAAAGTAGAAATCACAGAAACATAGAACTGCTTTGGTTGGAAGAGACCTCTAAGATCATCAAGTCCAACCATCAATGCAACACCACCATGGTCATTAAGCCACGTCCCCAAGGGCCATGTCTACACATTTCTTCAACACTTCCAGGGATGATGACTCCACCACCTCCCTGGGCAGCCTGTTCCAATCCCTGACCACTGTTTCAGCAAAGAAATTTTTCCTAATCTCCAATCTAAACCTTCCCTGGCACAATTTCAGGCCATTACCTCTCCTATCACCTGGTCTCACAGCAGAGAGATCACGTTCTGATCATGTTCATGGACTCCTCTGGCCCCACTCCAGCAGGTCCCTGCCTCTTCTGTGCTGAGGACTCTAGAGCTGGCCCCAGCACTGCAGGTGGGCTCTCAGCAGAGCAGAGCAGAATCCCCCTCCCTCCACTTGCTGCCCACACTGCTGGGGATCAGCCCAGGCCATGGTTTGTTCCAGACTGCAAATGCACAGTGCTAGCTCATGTTGAGCTCCTCCTCACCCAGCACCCCGAAGTCCTTCCCTTCTCCTCAGTACTGCTTTCTGTCCATTCTTTCTCCCCGCAGCGTGGATTTGTGCTTGGGATTGCCTCAATCCAGCTGCAGGACCTTGCCCATGGCTTTGTTGAACTTCACGAGGCTGGAATGGGCCCACCTCTCCAGGCTGTCCATGTCTCTCTGGATGCCATCCCTTCCCTCCAGCGTGTCAGCCTTGCCACACAGCCTGGTGCTGTTGGCAAACCTGCTGAGGGTGCCTCCATCCTCCATCCCACTGCTCCTGTTGCCAGCAAGAAGCAATCGGTGCTCTCCTCTGCTCTGAGGTGGTTTCTTTGTTCCCCACTAAGGACACTAATGTCATTGTGAAACTGAAGTAAATGGAGGACTGCAGTAGAGGAGCAGTTACTATTGAATGTGCATAGAACTTAAATCTGGAATCGATACTTTCTGCATTCATCTCCCTTTCAGAAGGGAACTGCTCCATCAAGTGACAATACCTCAGTGGAGGATCCACTCAATACTGAAATGGACCAGAAAGAATAAACACACCAGGGTGTGGGTGGAAAAGGGAGGTGCAGCTGTAGTTGCGCTTTGTTATTTGTTCTTTACTGGCTGCCTAATTTCTGCAGTGATAATGGCACTTGAAATGTGTCATAAATGTATTAGAGAAAGGCCTAGAAAACTGTTGGCAATAATTTAAGCAGGGAATAAGTCATTTGGGGAAATTTATCTTGAAGAAAATCTTTACCCTTTAGACTCGAACAGTAGGAACACTTTGCTCGGAAGCTGCCCAATCTTTTACAAAGCTAAAATGTACTAAATGCAGCATTGCCAGTTGAAGGAAAGGCTGCTTCTTAAAAAAACACCTCTGAATGTTGAAGAAGAAAGAGAGGAATACATACACAGCCAAGTCCATGGTGCAGAGATCCAATCTACAGTAGAAAGACACATACAAGTTGGTTAAACTTCAGAGAAAGACAGTACTGTATCAGAGCAACTCATAGTGAGACTAAATGCCTACAAAGTAAAACCAAACATTTCTATCAATACAGACTGCTGGCTAGCCTCTGAGTTTTCCCTCACATACTTAAAGAGCCTCTCCACAGAAGAATCCTTGAAGCTAGGAGGCCATTGAAAGCATCACTTTCTTGATCTCACTTAATTTACAAGGATTAGCTTTAGGATATGAATTGCCACGTGCTTCAATTAAAAAAAAAAAGAAAAAAGAAAGAAAAAGAAGAATGAGGCAACCCCCCCTCTCCCCACTGAAGCCTAAAGAGAAACTTAAATCTCCACCAGGCATGGAAAATAAGTTTCATATGAAAGCAGGAGTGACTGTCATACACTATCTTTAGAATATTCCTTTCCTTTCTGCTCAAAAATATGTGACAGTTTTTATTAAGAACATTTTGCCTTCTCTTCTGCTTCCTGCAAGAGCTCTCCTCAATATTTCCTTACTAGGAAGCAGAAGGAAATGGAATTTTCCCTTTTTTTGGTGGTCCCTCATTCACTCACCCCTCCCCATGCTGAAGCTTGTCTGAGAGGAGATTAAAGTTCAAAGCTCTTTAAAATAGGAAGACTCTTGAGATCTGGACTCTCTTTCTAAATAAAAATTCCCCCAGCCCATCAGTCCCTGCTTCAGGGAGGTTTCTCAGAGCTGATAAACTGGTGTAGGACTTCAAAGACAGGGAAGCCAACTCTTTACTCTTTATCTGGCTTTGTTTTGGGCTGCACTTGTGAAGATTTTCATTGGAATTGGATTCAGGAAGGATGAGTATCCACTGTCCCTCCTCACCCTTGTTAGCATGTCAGATACTGGTCTTAAGTATGCCTGTGTTCACTCAGCTCCTAAAACACAGGGGGAAAGGCTGTGGCCTTCCTTCTCTGGTTCACGTTTTGAAGGTTAATTTACAGAGCAAAGCATTGCAGAATTTTTCCCACAACAACGCAAGAAGTGTCTCTGGATGCCCAAAGCCAGGGCTAGGATCTCCAGGACCTGATACTAGCTAAGTTCTGGGACAAGAGGACACCACCTGCCCTTAGAAATGCCAGTTCACTGAGCTAGCTGCAAAGCTGAGAAAGACACTGATGTGAACGGAGGCTCTCTGCTACTCTTGTGACTGCTGGAGCCATCAGTGACAGTGGAAGTGTTGCCACAGGGTTCTCTCCAGCCTCACTTAACAACACACTTCAGTTCTCTTGAAACAACTGCCTCAAAGCTAACATTACTACCTGCATAGCTATCTTTACAGTCTCTGCCTTTCTCACCCATTTATGCTCCTACCAAGCAATGCCCTTCTGCATGCTCTGCCCTGGCAGGCAGGGCAAAGGGAACTCACCGGTTTCTTCCCTACTATGAGTTTCTCCACCTTCTGGACTTGGGACACATGATCCTCATTGGTCTTCAGCTCGCGTTTGCGGATGCGCTCATAAATCCCGATCAGCATTTCCCGTGGGATATCCTCCCCGTCGTCCACGCCTGCAGAAGGAAACAGTTTCTCTTAGCACAGAATCAGACTGGGTCGGGTTGGAAGGGACCTTAAAGATCATCCAGTTCCAACCCTCTGCCATGGGCAGTGACACCTCACTCTAGACCAGTTTGCTCAAGGACCCATCCAATACGGTCCTGGAATACTTCCAAGCTTGGAGCTTCTACAAGTTCTCTGGGCAGCCTGTTCCAGCACCTCAGGGCACTCATAGGCATCATTTCCTCTTAATGTCTAATCTAAAGCCAGCCTCTTCCAGTGTGAAGCCATCACCTCTTGTCCCATCACTCTATGCCTTTGTGAAAAGTCCTGCTCCAGCATTCCTGCAGGATGCCATCAAATACTAGAAGGCTGCTCTAAGGTCTTCCCAGAGCTTTCTCTTCTGCAGGCTGAACAAGCCCAGCTCTCTCAGCCCGGCTTCCCAGCAGAGGGGTTCCAGCCCTCCCATCACTGCTGTGGCCTCCTCTGGCCCTGCTCCAACAGCTCTGTATCTCTGCTGTGCTGAGGACTCCAGAGTTGGTCCCAGCACTGCAGGTGGGGTCTCAGCAGAGCACAGCAGAAGGCATAATCCCCTCCCTCCACCTGCCAGCCACAGTCAGGCATCATCTGGCTCTGAGTGATCCAACACTGTGATTTCTCAGCAAGTAGAGGGCAGAATGCTGGGCAGCCAGCATTGCCCAGGACTGCTGAAGTACCTGTTTGTGCTGTTTCTCTCCTATCCTGTCTTTGTGCCTACCTCACCAAGGCAGCAGAAGTGGTGTTGCTCGTTAGTGAGGCACTGATTTTTGGCCAAAAGTTTGCTGCTTTCAGTATGCCAAAGCAGTGATGGAAATTACACAGGTTTGGGTATTTTGTTTTCAGACTCTGATATCAAACTAAGCTGTGAAAATAGCTTATTCTCAATACTAAAAAAAACTCATTTCCCATCTACATTTTTTGTCTTTTCAATTTTCTCTGTTTGGCATCAAAGCTCAAATGAGTTAAATAATCCTTTAGACATTAAAATCTCTGTGTGGCTTTCTCCTGGGAGCATACTACTGGGAGGAATCAGAGCCACCATTCCATTTTGCTCCATCCCAATTATTACTCTGCTCAGAATTTTTTTTTTTTTTAACACCAGAAGCCTATGAACACCCAGTAAAATTAATTTAACCAATATTTCCTCCAGGGTTTCCAAACCAATCTACTGTGTAGAGACAAATCACTAAGACAGCCCAGCCAGCATTAGCTAGCCCTGTGTGATTATCACTGGTATGCCATTATTCTAACAAATGCCACACTGTCTGGAATGCTTGATCCTGAATTTTTAATAGCAGTGGAAGGAGCAGTTTCAAGAAGTGCCTTAAAGCTGAGTGTCCAAGGGCCAGGGAGAAGCATGTCTGTTTTTTAAGCAGGTTTAAAGCAATAAACTTTTATCTCCCATTCAGCAGCCCGAGCACAGTATTTTGTCAGTGGAACAAGTGCTCACTCTAAGAATTTCTGTAATCAAATATAGTTTCTTTGCAACTAGAAGCAAAAGAGCCTCTGTTCTGTTCCACATCAGCAAGTCTGCCACAGATTACCCTTTGCAGTCATTTAAAGCCAGAGGCAAGGTAGCCTGTTAGGAAAAAAAGCCTACAATAGGAAGAAATTGCTGGCATTTGGGCTGGAGTTCAGAGAGAGAACGTATTTAATGCAACTGATAACTACAGCTATGCTAAGAGATGAGTATCAGGCCTTCTTCAGCCTTTGTGGGCTTCAAAATTAAAATCTCAACATTAACTTACATTTTGCTAAACTAAACCACCTGCTTTGCATCACTGGTCATCATAATCTTTTATAAACCAAAAGCAATCAAATCACCAAACAGCATTTTCGTTTTCAAGGTCACAGTGTCACAGAATGG
The DNA here is from genome assembly GCA_013399775.1 of Semnornis frantzii. Taxonomy (NCBI): domain Eukaryota; kingdom Metazoa; phylum Chordata; class Aves; order Piciformes; family Ramphastidae; genus Semnornis; species Semnornis frantzii. Next base: position 40,075 of record VWYK01086941.1, on the reverse strand, counting down.
TTTGGGTTGGAAGGGACCTTAAAAATCATCTAGTTCCAACCCTCCCTGCCATGTGCAGGGACACCTACTAGACCAGCTTGCTCAAGGCCTCTACTCAATTGGCTTTCAACACTTTCAGCCTTGGAGTCTCCACAACTTCTCTGGGCAACCTGTCCCAGTGCCTCACCACCCTCATCACAGGGAAGCATCTCTTCCTAATGTCTAATCTCAGTCCAGCTTCTTCCAGTTTGAAGTCATCAGCCCTTGTGCTGTTATTCCAGACCTCTGTGAAAAGAACATCTCCAGCTCTCCTGTAGCCCACTTCAAATCCTGGAAGGGTGCTCTAAAGGTCTCCCCAGAGCCTTCTCTTCTCCAGGCTGAACAACCCCAATTCTCTCAGCCACAGAGGGGTTTTGGTCCCCCAATAATCTTTCTGCTCTGACAGTTTCATGTCCTTATGCTCAGGACTCCAGAGCTGGCCCCAGCACTGCAGAAAGGGTCTCAGCAAAGCGCAGCAGAGGGGCAGAATCCCCTCCCTGCCCCTGCTTGCCCACATTGCTGGGGATCAGCCCAGGAAGGCAGTGCACGGTGCCAGCTCATGTTGAGCTTCTCCTCACCTAGCACCCTCAAGTCTTCCTGACCTGAAATTCCAAGACACTATAAGGATTTTGTTTTTAGAAGTACTGAACTGAAGGTACCACATGCAGTCATGCACACAAACTGCCACAGTTCTGAGAGGCACCACTGCCTTTCTGTATATTAAGCAACTTGGGTCTGTATTTCTGCCTTTCAGACCACTTTTGTGTATCACTGAGAAGATTACTGTTAAACAGAACATCTTCACTGGCTGTTCTCTTACCATGCTGCTCCATCCACTGTTGCCAGTAGAAGAGACACTGTGCACTAGGTTGTGTGTAAAAGCAGGGGGAGGAGGAGAGCACTGCACTGACTGAGCAGGCAAAGTTCCTGCCCTTTGCACAAGCACACAGCAATGGAACTAGAGGAAAAGCAGATGTTCCCTATGGGCACAAACTATCTTAAAGGGGAAAAAAAAAGGGATGGAGATGGGTCCAGGGCCACATCAAGTCTGATCTTGCTTGTCTCCAGGAATGAAGCCTCCACCACATCCCTGGGCAACCTGTTCAAGTGTTTCAGCACCATCATTGTACACAACTTCTTCCTGATGTCCAACCTAGATCTCCCTTGCTCTAGTTTCAAACCATTGCCCCTTGTTCTATCACTGTAAGTTCTTCTAAACAGTCTCTCCCCAGTCTTCCTGTAGGTGCCCTTCATATATTGAAATGCAGCTCTAAATGTAAATAACTGAAGCCTGTAAAAATGAGAGGAGTTGTTAGGGTCAGGTGAAATTAGAATCCAGTGCCCTGTATTTTGGCTTTTTTCCTAGCAGATTCGTGGTGTCCCTCCAATGCCAGTTCCAGGGAAGAGCTTTCCTTACCTTTCTGATTAGCATTTGCTCACCTCTTAGGTTCTTGACAAAGTCTTCCAGCTTCATTTTGCGCTCTGGTTTCACGTTAGGGCTGTACATGTCTGTGTTTAACAGTATGATAGCAAAGGCTAGGATGAAGATGGTGTCAGGGTTCCTAAATTGTCTCACCACACCTGGGTTGCAGATACAGTATCGTTGGCTGTAAAAAAAGCAAAGAGGAGAAGCTGTCAGGGCTGAGATTTCCTGTTCAAATTCCTCCAAAGAAACCAACTGCTGCTCCATTCCAGAAGCTGAGTAACAGATTATTTGCCTTCCACACATAACATTTCATTTCCCATCCACATACTTCCATGAGCCAGTCCTAGAACGTGAAAGGCTTTTGTGTTCTACTCTAACTTCACTTCTTAGTATAGATTCTCAGCTACAACAACTTCAGTATCTCATCTTTTTTTCAGTGAGTAATACCTATTGAGAGCAGGTAAGAATACAGCATGGATCTTAGCTCTTGGCCACATGATGATTTACACTGGGTCAGGTATGTGTTGGCATTAATTAGAAGAGCATTAATAAGTTAATGTTCTTTATTCCAGTATGGTTAAAGGCTTAATAGAAGTTTCAGAACATTTTTCTCTAAAATGCAAACAGTCTTATTAATTCCACTCCTAGAAACTATCATAGGCAAGTTGTTCAAGACGGTCAAAGCTCCCTGAGCTGCTTTTGAACTGATGTGAGAAAGCACTCTTAGTTGATCAGCCTTGCTCTGTTGATTCCAGCGTCAGACACAAACAGCACCAGCAAATAAAAGCTTCCTACTTAGCAAAGCCACCAAGCAGGACGTGCTGTATTTGTAGGTACCTCAGGAGGACACTGCAAATAAGGAGGGAAATAACTTTGATTTCCTCAGCCTCCCCAGTTCTCCAGTTTGACCATTAGACAAGAGCAGGTTTTCTGGTGAGTGAATCACCTGTTTCAACATCCTACCTAAAAGCTTCGATCAGCCGTTCTACTTTCTGGGCTTCTCCTTGAACACGGATATGAGCCTGAAATTTCCTGAGTGCTTCATCCAGTTCCATTGTTGAGAAGTCCATCTCATCCACGACACAGCTAGGAGAAAACAGATTGCCATTGTGTCTTTTCATTTCTGACAACATGGTACCAAAAGTAAGATTCTGAGCCCAAAAGAGATTCGTGGAATTTGCTGCAACATTCAGCAGCAACTGCAATAGCTGTAGGTGAGCTGTGAGGGAAGGACTGCTCATGACACATCAGTCACAGCGATTCCACAGGCTCTTCTATTGTCCTTTAACAGAAGAGCTGCTGCAATGTCTGAGCAATGGAAGTGGCACCCCACTGCCACGAATAATTACTGGCTCTGTGCTTCCAGGCCCATCAATTATTACAAGACCTATAATGGTGTCAAAGGGTTTGATGCTGCTCAACTATCAAACCTCCAATGGCAAGCCTGACGATCTGCTCTCTGGCTAGGAATGTTCTTAGACATGAAGAAACATTTGGATACTTTTTAACATAACCCTCACTTTCCCACTGTGTGCCATGCCTTTTAGGTAACATTTATGCACAAAGAATCCCTCTCTTCATAGCATGGCTCAGGTTGGAAGTGACCTCAGACATCATCTACTCCAACCTCCTTGCTCATGGGCAGGGACACCTCTTAACTAGACTCGATTGCTCAAGGCCTCATCCAATCTGGCCTTGAACACCTCCAGGAAAGAGGTATTCACAACCTCTTGTAGTGAAGCACTTCTTCCTCAGATCCAGTCTAACCCTGCTCTCCCCTCAGCTTCAAACCATTCCCCCTTGTCCTGTCTCTGAACACCCTCATGAAAAGTCCCTCTGCAGCCTTACTGTAGGATCCCTTCAGCTATTGGAAGGCAGCTCTAAGGTCCCCCCCAAAGTCTTCTCTCCCACAGGCTGAGCAACCACAGCTCCTTCAGCCTATCCTCAGAGCAGAGGTGCTGAAAATAGTCTTGACAAAAAACGTAAAAAGAGCCAGTTTAACATAACCAACAACGTGAACTCTGCCATTCTAATACTTTAAAGACTACCTAGAAGCTTACAAATTACCTTTCTTTAAGCTCAACTTCTGGGCTTGAAATAAACAGACATGAATCACTGCAAGTAACAGCACTGCAGTGCTGAAACCTCAGAAAGCAAGCAGAGCCCAGTTTTAAAAGTCTTTTCTTAACCATATAGCTATACAGTGATAAACTGGAGCAGCTTACACTTTTCCTCTGGTAATGCTGCAGCTAACAGCACTTCATTCACTTGGCCCTGAGTATTTTCCCTTTTATGCACAGGTGCAAGGAGGAAACAAACCAGCCTGGCATTTCCCATGCCCTTTCCAATCCACACCTCCAGAGCTATTATCAGTTCTGCAGTAACCTTCATACACATCCCACCTAGTGCAGGTTCTGTAACACCCTCCAAAGCTCTTCTCTCTTTCAAAGGTGTAAAATACATGTGCAGACAAGCTGGAGGCAAAGTAAAGTCACCATCAGAGCAGCTAAGGCCCTCCAGTAACATGGAGGCCAACAATATACTAAGGAGGGGTCTGAAACCACCAGAAGACATTCTACTGTGGTCAGTGTTCCTAACTGGAACCAGTACTTTCTGCAAGTATTTCTAACTAGTGTACAGTGGTTTCTAGTGGCTATGTCCCCTATGGGGACAGGCTGGCAGAGCTGGGGTAGCTCAGCCTGGAGAAGAGCAGGCTCCAGAGAGACCTTCGAGCAGCCTTGCAGGACCTGAAGGGAGGCTACATGAGAGCTGGGGAGGGACTTCTGACAAGGCCTTGTAGTGACAGGGCAAGAAGGAATGGACTGAAGCTGGAAGAGGGGCAAGATGCAGGAGTTCTGCTTTTGTTCTCAGCAGGTTTGTTCAATATCTTTCGGACAATTCCTTGAACAAAATTGGACTAAGATGTGTTCATGTTTAGAGGTCAGCACAGCAGATACAAAAAAAAACAAACCCCAAACCAAACCAGCCCCAGGAGAATATGTGTGAGTCCTGCTTTGAGCCAAATCAGAACTGATTTTGTTCAGGGCTGTTACTTCCAAGCTTGGTCTCTCCACATTCTGCAGTTCAGGGCAGGTTTGCACAGCTAGGGGCTGCTTCTAGCAGGGAGAAGCTGATGGGGAGAGCTCCTGCCAAGGGCTAGGCTCCAGAAAGGCTCCACGGTGGACTTGCTCTTCTGCACACCAAGGGCCACATTCTGTGCCCTACCTTGGGGAGGAGGAAGTCAGAGGTGGCACCTTCAAGGAGAAGCAGACAGGACAGGTGACCCTGAACTGCCCAACAAGGGATTGAAGCTCATGGATGGCATCTTCAGGAGAAAGCTGAGGGATCACCAGGGTCAAGCCTCTTCTTCTCTGGCTGTTGTCTCATAAGGACTCTGCCCGTCTGCTTTTGATCCTGATCTGTGTGTTCCTGAAACCAGTTCCACAATTCAGCTCCTCAGTTTGGTTCCCATCTGCTGCTGAGTCCAGTCTGGGACTTGCCCAGTGCCTGCCCCCAGCATCAGAGGTGACAATCGCCTCAATCAGGAGTTGGGTTCCATATCAGTTTGCGTCTCTGTTCTTCTTTCCTTCCCAGCTGGCTTAGTTTCTTTCCCACCCCACTGGTCTCTCTCTTTTCTTCCCTTTGGAAAGGCAGGGGGGTTCATGGAAAGCCTGTGGCACTCATCTGGTTGCCAGCTCAGCCCTGACCTTGACAGTCTGTTAAATTAACACCCTCTTAAAATAAAGCAAGTTCTCTTCTGGCCTCCTCTGCATATAAGGTTTAGACCTTTCTTAACAAGCTGACAGAAGTCTAATTTGCTGCTTTGAATTTCTTTGGTCCTTAAAACAGTTTTTGTTTATCTAATCTTTTGGAAAAGAGCAGCTTTTACAGACCTTGTCAGCACAGGCCTGTGCAGGCTGCAGTCCCTGTTTGCCTAACAGCTGAGCAATTTGGCTGCAGAAATTGTTTCCATGTTCTGGTGTTGATGAAGCCTTATGTTGCATCTAATCATATTGTTTTGTTTCATTCAGTAAATTACTAGGGAGCCTGAAGAAGGAAAAAAAAAAAAAAAAGTCTTGGCAATAACATAGTCTCACACCAATAAAGTGATAACATAAATTTAGAGTACACAGCTATGGGGAATATAAATCCTGGATCAATAACAAAAACACTAACTTGCTTGGAAAGCAAAGGAGGAAATATTTGCTCAGCTGCATGTTTTCTTTCTTAACCCTTAAAGATCAGCACAAACATGCAGAGGCTGTGACTACCACCAGCTTGATGGAAGAAGGCCTTACACAAAGATGCAGAGACTGTGACTACCACCAGCTTGATGGAAGAAGGCCTTACATGAAGATGCAGAGACTGTGACTACCACCAGCTTGATGGAAGAAGGCCTTACACGAAGATGCAGAGACTGTGGCTACCACCAGCTTGATCAAAGAATGCCTTACACAAAGATGCAGAGACTGTGGCTACCACCTTCTTGACAGAAGGCCTCACTTGCAGAGCCCCTCCCCACGCTCCATACTCACTCCAGGACGTCCCTGTTGAACTGTTTCTGCCGATTCCCCAGGAATTCTCCAATCATCTGTCTGCTGAGACCTTTCCTTTGCAGCAGGAAGTGGGCAACACCAACTGGAGTGTCCGGCACAAAACCTCGCTCAATGAGGTACTGGACTCCTTTTTCAGGTTTTCTGAGGAGAGATGAAAATGCAAAATGATTAATTTTCTCCCATTGGACCTGAGAAGTACTGAAACAGGCTGCCCAGGGAGGTGGTTGAATCATCATCACCCCTGGAGGGATTTCAAAGATGTGGTGCTGCCCAGGGAATCCCCATCCCTGGAGGTGTTTCAAAGAGGCAGAGCTGCGGTGCTGAGGGACACAGTTTAGCCCCAGCCCTGGCAGAGCTAGAGAATGCTTGGACTGGATGATCTTGCAGGGCTTTTCCAACTGAAATGGTTCTGTGATGCTAACATATCCCCAACAGCACAGGCTGGCACACTCCATCTGCCAGCACTGGGACCCAGAGACATCCACCATTTCTCTTAAAGATATTAAAGGGCTCTTTACACAACCTGTAATTTTTCCAGCTTTTTAATTCTGTAAGGAGTTAGAACAAAACATCCACCTGTATGAGTGAATGGCTTGCAGCATGTGGGATGACCTGAAAGATGTCTCCTTTAAGGCAGGCAAAATCAATTTCAGAGGACAAGGTGACCCTGCTATTTTTACACACGGCTGATCACACAGCCATCACCCTTCCTGGGGGGTTTTAATTGCAAGTAGCATTACTAAATACATCACCATTCAGTTCTCCTGCTCTTGTACATTATACTGTTATAAACTTAATACCCTGGGAAGAGTTAGAGAGATGAGAGGAATCCATAGAAATGACTCAAAAGGGAGCTCTCACATCTCCGTTTCCTGCGTTGGGCTTTGTGGCTCTTTAATCTGAAATGAGATTACATCTTCTAAATAAAATCTTGTCAAATTCATCTCCTTCCCACTCCATAAGTACCCTTTTTCTTGTGCCTAATCTCACTGCTACATTGCTTGCTTTTGAGATGTATTTCATAGTTCTTCATCTTCTTGAATTTAAATTCACAACATCCAATCCAACCAGGAATAGTTTGCAGATTGCATCAGGTTGAAAGGGACCCTCAAAGGTCATCTCATCCAATCTCCCTGCAGGCAGGGAGCCTACTAGATCAGGCTGCCCAGAGCCACAGGTCTGATTTTGACTGTCTCCTGGGATAGGGTCTCAGTTACATCCTGGGGGCAATCTGTTTCAGTACCTCACCACCCTCATAGTAAAGAACTTCCTTCTAAATGTCAAACCTAAATCTCCCCTGCTCCAGTTTCAAGCCATTGCCACTTGTCCTATCACCACAGGCCCTTCTGAACAGTCCCTCCCCAGCCTTTCTGTAGGTCCCCTTCAGATAGTGAAATGCAGCTCTGAGGTCTCCCCTTTTCCAGGCTGAGCAGCCCCACTCTTTCAGCCTGTCCCCATAGAAGGCTGGAGCACCCTCTCTGACCATCTTTGTGGCTTTCTCTGGACCCACTCCAGCAAGTCCATCTCCTTTGTGTGTTGAGGGCCCCAGACCTGGACACAGTACTCCAGATGAGGTCTCACCAGGGCAAGCAGTGTGGCAGAATCAGCTGTCTTCATCTGCTGGCCATAGTGCTTTTGATGCAGCCAAGTTATCTCTACGCCCCTTGTTAGTCAGCCACATCTGTCCCTAAAATTCAGAGTGGCACAAGCCCAGGAGAAAGCAGAAAACAAACATCACTATCAAAAAGCACAGCTTGTTCCACCTGTACTGGAGGTTAGAAAGCACTGGATCATTCCTCACTGTACTAAGCCACATCCTGACATCTTACCCCCCCTAAACCTGAATGTGTAAAATCCCCACAGAGGTGACTGATGATGCATGTCACAGCAGCTCCTGTGAGGCTGTATGGCTTTACACCACCCAGGGGCTGCCTTTTCACATAGGAGGCTCAGCAACATGAAATCACTCCATTCAAACACACCTCAGACTAGGCCAGCTAAGTCTCCCAAACAGACTTACAGACCCATTTTGCAACGCACTGGAGGACAAAAACTCTTGTCCCGTCCATAGGTTCTTCAGGCATCAGGTAGCTTTGCAGCCCAGGATCATTTAAAAGTAGGCCAATTTGCTACCACTTGTAACATGAAAACAGTATAAACCCTGAACCATAGTAACATGGGAAGGGCAGCTGCAATCTCCCAGCTGGAAGAATGAAGATCGCTCTTTCCCTGTCTGGACAGGTGCACAGACTCCAGAGTTACAGTGAAGAAACTGTGTCTTGCTCATTCCTGGCCCTACCCACTCAATTTGCCAATTACAGACCAATACAACTGCATCATACAGTCACAAAATGGAAAGGATGGAGTTGGAAAGGATCTTAAAAGACCATCTAGTTCCACCCCCCCTGACGTGGGGAAGGACACCTCCTTTACTAAAGCAGGTTTTTCTCAAGGCTTCATCCAACCTGGCCTTGAACACTTCCAGGCAGGGGGCATCCACAACCTCCCTGGGAAATCTGTTCCAGTCTCACCACTCTCACTGGAAAGAATCTGCTCCTTATTTCCAGTCTCAATCTTCCCTCTTCCAGCTCAAAACCATTCCCCCTCATCCTGTCACTCCAAGCCCCTGCCAAAAATCCCTCCCCAGCTCTCCTGTGGCCCCCTTCAGGTACTGGAAGGTGTCATTTTATCCTCTGAAAACTGTCACCTTTGTTGCTCTGTTCTTAAAAAAGCAGTTGTAAACCTAGAGAATATGACTTTAACTTAGGGGTACTTGTGGGTTGACCCCAGCCAACAGTCATATCAGCTTAGTTTGGATGCTTAAAGCTACTGCTAAAAGCACAGAACTAAAATTAAACCAAACCCAGAACCCCCTATGTTCTTAAACAGAAGAATTATATTCTCTCTTTTCAAAATTCAGAGAAATTAAAGAACTAAACAGGTTCAGGGAAATTTAAGCTATCTCCAACAGAACGAATTTTAACTGAACCAAGAGGACCAGTTCAAGAGGGACAGGAATGTACTTGAGAGAGTCCAACAGAGAGCTACAAGGATGCTGAAGGGACTGGAGCACTGCCTGATGAGGAAAAGCTGAGAGCCCTGGGGCTGGTTAGGCTGCCAAGGAGAAGACTGAGAGGGGAACTGATCAATGTCTATCAATATCTGAGGGCTGGGGGTCAGGAAGGAAGGGACAGGAACAGCCTCTGCACACTTGTGCCCTGGGATAGCACAAGGGGCAAGGGATGGAAACTGCAGCACAGGAAGTTCCACCTCAATAGGAGGAAGAATTTCTTTACTGTAAGGGTGACAGAGCACTGGAGCAGGCTGCCCAGAGAGGTTGTGGAGTCTCCTTCTCTGGAGACTTTCAGCCTTGTCTGGATGTGTTCCTGTGTGACCTGTGCTAGATTCTATGGTCATGCTCTGGCAGGGGGATTGGCCTGGAAGATTTGCAGAGGTCCCTTCCAACCCCTAACATCCTGTGATCCTGTGACACATAGGTTGTGGTGCTGACTATGAGCAAACTACTGCAAACTCATTCAATCCTTCACAATGAAAGGAAAAAACTCACCAGGTGTTGCAGAGAGTTGCTGGGAGGGCAGGTTTTAAAAGACAGCACAAGCACAGATGGGTTCTACTGCAGGCAAACCCAGCTGGTTTAAATTGGATTAACTCTTTTTCACCAAACCCTAATTTTCCTAAAACATCTGACCAGAGTGGATTGAGAATTGGTCATGGATTTAACAGGGTAGGACATCTGACAGCACTTATCCTCATTTTTACCTGCTCAGAACTGAGTGTAGACCATTTTGTACTTACAACTAACATTCTTTTGTGATTAGGAGAATGACTTGTTAATTACACCTACCAATAAAACAGAAGAGGAGAGGTCTATAAATAACCATCATGGAAGCTGTGTAATCACAGAATCCCAGTATGGTGGGGTTGGAAGGGACCTCTGGGGATCATCCAGTCAAGCCCTGCTAAAGAAGGGCAGGGAAACCTCTGCAACTTCTCTGGGCAACCTGTTTCAGTGCCTTGTAACCCTCATGGGGAAGAATTTCTTCCTAATTTCTGATCTCAGTTCAGCTCCTTCCAGTTTGAAGCCATCTCCTCTCATGCTATCACTCCAGGACTGCTGTCCCTCTCCAGCTCTCCTGTAGGCTCCCATTAAACACTGCAAGGCTGCTCTAAAGTCCCCCTCCACAGCCTTCTCTTCCCCAGGTTGAACAACTCCAACTTTCTCAGCCTGTCCGCACAGCAGAGGGCTCTGCAGCCCTCCCAGCATTGCTGTGGCCTCCCTCGTCTGGCCCTGCTCCAACAGCTTCATCTCTGTGCTGTGCTCCAGCACTGCAGGTGGGGTCTCAGCAGAGCACAGCAAAGGGGCAGAATCCCCTCCCTGCCCCTGCTGCTGGGTATCAGTCCAAGACAGGGCTGGCAGTGCACAGACCCAGCTCATGTCAAGCTTTTTCTTACCCAGCACCCCCAGGTTCTCCTCCCTCAAGACATTTTTTTACAGTAAATGCAAGACATTTACAGTTGTCATAAAAGTAAGCATTAGTTTAACATTTCAGTCCAGGGATGGCTTGTTGAGTAGCACGAACCTAAGACTTTTCTTAGAATCATGTAGGAAGTCAAACATTTTCCAACAGCCAAGCTGGCAATAACAAGCTGGTGGAACATTCTCCTTAGCCTGGCAGACAGTTAGATGTTGTTTTTATGGTTGTACTTCACCCGCCACCTTTGCTGAACATCCTACCGCTGCCACAGTAAAACTAAGATGTCTAAGATGTCTATTTTAAACTTTCTGGGAAAGAAGGAAAATAACAATATTCCTAAAATAGTACCAGAACTAGTGCCAAACTAACCTGTCAGAGCTGCCTCAGTCAGGCAACGAGGGGACTGAAAGGAAGAAAAAGCCGTGCCAGGAGAGGCTTAGTTAGACAACAGGAAAAAATTCTTTGCTGCAAAAGAGGTCAGGCATTGGAACAGGCTGCCCAGGGAGGTGGTGGAGTCACCATCCTTGAAGGTGTTCAAGAAACATGTGGACATGACACTTGGGGAAATGGTTTAGTGGCCATGGTGGTGCTGGGTTGATGGTTGTCTCGATGATCTCGGAGGGCTTTTCCGATCCAAACAATTCTGTGATTCTATGAAAAACCACAGAACCTGAGTGGGAAGCCTGAGCTGAGTCTCTCTCAAGTCACACAACTGTTTAATGAAGAAGAACTAGGTGTAAATTGGATCTTCTAGGAATTATGAGAGCCCCTGAGTTGGGTAAGGAAGCCAAGAAACAGCACATTTCCTACAGCTTCTCTGCACGTGGTGGAAACAGGGAGATAGTTCTGCACACTACTGGGACAGGGCCCTACAGTTTCCCCCACAGCAGGGATGACTTCTCCTCCTTCTGGTAAGTTGACCTTCTCAGGTTCATTCAAGACCAAACCAGAAAGCCTAGCAGCAGAGACATGAAGGTCACAGCTTACTTGCAATTACCTCCAACTACCTGGAGTAACCTCCACTCAGTGAAAGTGAATTTATACTCATGTGACAACAGAATTTACCAGGAAGTGAGCTCAGTGCCCAGCTCTGTTTAGTGGGGCAGCAACATAAAGAGAGGAAACTCTGCAGATATCTGCTTTCATGAAACTAGAGTTCTGCCATGGCTTTTGGGTTAATCAATCAGTTCCTTTATGTCACCATTTCCTAGCAAAATGTTAGGAAATCAAGCACTAAACCTTTATTACTGCTCCTGAAAGTTCAGGTTTGCCTGAAAGCAATCAAGCCTGAATCAGAGCTGATCGTAGACCCACAAATAGTGTCCAAAAGGCAGTTAAAGGCTCCAAGCAGGAAGTTTGGGTTGTTTGAAAACAGGAGGGAAAAGAGAGTTTAAAGTTTTATTCAGAAATAGAATTTTCCTGTGAGCAAAGCACCAACCTTGAGAAACAAAGCAGTAAGCAGAGGGAGGAGAATCCTAAGGCACACCCCAAGCAGTGGCTGGACATGCCCTTGCTAGTGAAAACAACCCTGAGTCATCATGTTAGAGCAGATTTTGAAGCTTCTCATGATTCCCTCTCTTGGCATTGGACAGCTTGTTTTTACCCCTCCCTCCCCCTGCTCCTCCCATCCTTACAAAAAGAAGAAAATATTTCACTTAAATCAATGGACCAAAACACTCTGTGAGGATGTTCTCATCTCCTCTGACCCTGCTGCATCTCTGGATTTCTCAAAGAGCAGGGAAAAGAGGTTGCAGCTGCCAGCAGAGCAAAATACACTGCACTGAGAGACTGTTGGCTGCTTCAGAACTGCTTGGCAGGGCTGAGCACTGCTTTCCTGCTTATGCAACTGCAGTCAGGAATGAGGTATTAAGATGAATATATCCTTGAAGCTGAGGAACAGTCCCTGTCTTGATGTCTTCTAGTGTCCCTACTCTAGATTCTCTTTCCACATCCTCATCCCAGTTACAGAGAGCAGAAACACTTCTGACTTCAATTTCTGCACCTCTGCTGACTGTAAAATTATTTCTCAGGTCCAGAGAAGGTCAACAAGGGTGGTGAATGGTCTGGAGAACTCAGGTCTGGTGAGGGAACTGGTGGTCAGATGAGAGAACTGGGGTTGTGTAGTCTGGAAAAGAGGAGGCAGAGGGAGACCTCATTGCTCTCTATAATCCCTTGAAAGGAGGCTGGAGCCAAGTCAGGATAGGTCTCTTTCTCCCAGTACCAAGTGACAGGATAAGAGGAAACAGCCTCAAGTTGCACCAGGGGAAGTTTAGGTTGGACATCAGAAGGAGCTTCTTCACTGAAAGGGTTCTCAAAGACTGGCACAGGCAGTGGTGATTGAATCCTCCTCCCTGGACAGGGGAGTTTTGAACAGGCAGAGCTGTGGTGCTGAGGGTCACAGTTTAGCCCTAGACTTGGTAGCTTGAGAATGGCTGGACTGGATGATCTTAAATTCCTTTCCAGTCTGAATGATTCTGTGATCCTACAAAACATGGGGAAACCTCTTTTAAGGGGATACCTTTTAGATTGGCAACACAAAACCACTCCTTTAAGATCTCCAGATATTTAATTTACAAACAGACAGCAGCCCTGAGGAAAAGGACTTGGGGGTGCTGATGGACAAGAAGCTGGACATGAGCAGACAGTGTGAGCTTGCAGCACAGAAGGCAAATCATATTCCGGGCTGCATCAAAAGAAAAGTGGTCAGCAGAACTAGGGAGGTGATTCTGCAACTTTGCTCTGGTGAGACCTCACCTGGAGTACTCTGGAGCCCTCAACACAGGAAGTACATGGATCTGGCGGAGCAGGTCCAGAGGAGGGCCATGAAAATTATCAGGGGGTTGGAGCACCTCTGTTACAAAGACAGGCTGAGGGAGCTGGGGGTGTGCAGCCTGGAGAAGAAAGGCTCCAGTGAAACCTAACAGCAGCATTCCAGTACCTGAAGGGGGCTACAAGAAGGCTGCAGAGGGAGTGTTTACAAAGGCCTGCAGTGACAAGATGAGGAAAAATGGCTTCAAACTAGAGCAGAGCAGATTTAGATTGGGCATTAGGAATAGGTTCTGTACCACGAGGGTGGTGGAACACTGGAACAGGTTGTCCAGGGACGTATTTAAGGCCCCATCCCTGGAGATACTCAAGGTGAGGCTCCGCAAGTCTCTGGGCAACCTGATCCAGTTGAGGATGTTCCTGCTGACTGCAGAGGGGGCTGGACTTAGATGACCTTTGGAGGTCCCTTCCAACCCAGACTCTTCTATGATTCACAGAGCCACCAACCCCTAATTCAGTAGGTAGACATGAACTTTCAGAGGAAAGTCAGTTCTCCCTTCTTTCTTCCTTAGCTCTTCTCCCAAGGGTTGCTTTGCAGCCTTCCTAACTCCCTCTCCTAACTATCCTCAGTGTGCTGGCAGCAGGCCACATTTTTCTCCCTCAAAATGTTTTGAGATCTGGGGGCAAGGGAAATTAAAATTCTGGCATCCAAATCACACCCTAGGCTGGTCTGGGAGCTGCTCACTCCATCCACTTCCTCTATTCTTGGGGCCATTCTCTACCAAGCAGCTGTTCCCTCCCCGAGCAAGCTCCTGGCGCTGCTCCAGCACAGCAGTTCCCCATTCCTGGCACGTAGCAGCGGGAGGGGGACTGTGCCCAGCATGGGTGAGGGCAGGCAGGGCTGGCGGCAGAGGGTGAGGTAATGGCTCCTTCAGGGCCCCAGTTCACACAGTTCCTGCTGGTCCTGGCACAGTCTTCCAAAAGCTGGATCTGCTGTCAACATTTGCTCAAGTTTATGCTCCCTTTTCAGGGCAGTAAAGAGAACCCTTCTGCCCATGTCTGAAAGTTGCTGCTTGACTGCATGGAGCTCAGCTGGCTTTCTGGGCAGGACACAATGTCTGCTAATCAAAGTGCCCACTCTGGAGGAAGAGAAGGGAGAATGGCTCCTGAAGGAGGGAAGATAAAACACCCACAGAACAAAGCAAAACACACTGAGCTTTTTAGTTTTCCCTTTGGGTGTTCTCACTTAGGGCTAAATGTTTTCAGAAATAATGAGAGTCACACTAAGAACATTCCTCCCTTCTTACTAACTCCTCAGCATGTAAAAGGACAAGCTACATGGAGAGCTTTGATTTGCATTCTGGTTGGAACTGTTTGTGGCTGAATAATCTGCACTCCAGATGTTGGAATGACAGTCAAGTCCCTCTCAGAATATACATGAGGATGGCAGAGGGCTCTGGTAGAACACAGCGTGAGGCTCTTGTCTCCCCTTCCCTCTTTCTGTTGAATTGCTCCCCTAAATATAAGGCTGGCAAAGATCTTACACATCAGGTATGAGAGATGTTAGAGAGCATAAGAGGCAGAGACTTGAACATAGCAAGTTCCATCTAAACACAGATTCATAGAAAGGTTTGGGTTGGAAGGGACCTTAAAGATCATCCAGTTCTGACCCCACTGCCACAGACAGGAACACCTCCCATTAAGTCCACCTTGCTTGAGGTCTTGTCCAGCCTGGAGGGGCAGTCACAACCACCCTGGGCAACCTGTTCCAGTGTCTCACCACTCTCACTGGAAAGAATTTCTTCACAACTTCCAGTCTAAACCTTCCCTGGTCAATCTTCAATCCAATCCCCTTTGTCCTATTCACTACAAGAACTTGTCAAAAGTCCCTTCTGAGCTTTCTTGCAGGCCCTTTTCAGGTACCGGAAGGTTGCCCTAAGGTCTCCATGGAGGCTTCTGAGAGGGAACTTCTTTGCTTTGAGGGTAGCAGAGCACTGGAGCAGGCTGCCCAGAGAGGTGGTGGAGTCTCCATCTCTGGAGACTTGCAAGGCTTGCCTGGCCATGTTCCTGCCTAGGTGATCCTGCTCTGGCAGGGGGGTTGGACTCAATGTTCTTCCAGAGGTCCCTTCCAACCCCTACTATTCTGGGATTCTCTGATCATCTGACCAAAGAATTAGTTCAAAGACAAATCAAACCAACTTATGTCTTGTCTTTTGTCAAGGTGTCTGATTTACACCTTCTCCCTCCTACTCAATCTGCACTTTCAAAGTCTAAAGTAATTAGGAATGTTTCCAACAACCTTTCAACCTAAAACCCTAAGAGGGACAGCCTAAAACTACAGGTTCTCGTATCAGATTTCAGACTGCTGAATGTAGGCCTGACTAAAAGCAAAACAGAGAGTATGGTTAGCATCTTTAGGGGAATTCAGGAGGCATGTGACGGGTGTAAATAGAGGAACACCAGATTAATACACTTATTACAACATTTAAACCAATCAGTGCTTGAGAAAGCCCTTTTAAAAACCAGATTAATCACATCTGGCAACTGGTAAGGATTACAAACAGGAATTTTGCAGTGCTTTCTGAAAGTAACAGCGCTTGGGAATCCAAACTACCTTCGGTCTCTCCCTACATGTAAATGATGGCAAACATGCTCTGTGGAAGAGTTAAAGCTGCTTTCATGGAGGATGAGACATGTGCCTTCTCACCAGCATTAGTACTGTGTGTCTGAGCTTTCCAACCTGAACTGTAATTTGCAGATTTGTATTTGCAGAGAGTTAAATGCAAAAGCATTTTCCTACGATTTAAGCCAAGAATAGAATCCATTGAGGCAGGCTTGGAGGCAGCAATATCAATGTGGCAGAAAGTCAGCTCCTGGAACTGCCATCCAATTCTTACCAAGAGTCATTTTTAAATTCTGAATAAAATCATCCTTGCCATGAATTAATGAAGGCTGTGAGGCCTCAATCCTTACAGGTTAAAAGAGGATGCACCACTGCATAATGCAGACAGATACTCCTGCCTTATTAACCCTGTCCATAAATCCCTTGAGAGCATTTGAGAACAGTGGGAACATTGATAATACCCTGTTAGAAAGGAAGCTACAGAAAACTCCCCACACTCCATACTGTTGTATGCTGCATGGAATTAGAACACATGGAGAATGGTTTTCCATCTGTCACTACCCTTTCCAGAAATTAAAAAAGGGGAGATGGGGGTGTGAAAGACATCTGGGAAAACTTACTATACAGATATTTACAGCCTAGCCTCTGCTCCAGCAACATGAAGTGGTTGATGCTCATTTACATCCAAGATGTACCTCAAGGCTATGTGCCTTCAACCACACAGTACATGAAAAGAGCCCTCAACAAAACCATGTCATGACACAAAGAGAAGAGTGGCATGGTGGAAGTAGCCATGTGCTGCACTTACCAGTCTCTCTTCATCAGCAGCATCACAAATTGGCACCAGCACAACTGGCTCCTGTGGCAAGGAGTCACAGTGCCAGAGGAATACTGCCAAAGGGGAGGACGTTTAACAGTGTCTCCCAACATCTGATATCCCAAACATTGTCTCTAGACCCTGTTTGATTTACAAATGAGTCTGAGAAGCACACAGCTTGAGTCCTGGGTTCTGCTCTGGGTGCCACAGTATAAGGAAGACATTGAGGTCCTGGAGGGTGTCCAGAGAAGAGCAACAGGGCTGCTGAGGGGTTTGGAGGGCATCATGCAAAGAGTGTCAGGAGGAGCTGGGGTTGTTTAGTCTGGAAATGAGGAGGCTGAGAGGAGACCTCATTTCTCTCTACAGCTACCTGAAAGGAGGCTAAAGTGAGGCTGGTGTTGGTCTCTCCTCCCAAGTAACTAACAACAAGGTGAGAGGAAATGGCCTGAAATTGCACTGGAGAGGTTTAGGTTGTGCATGAGGAACAATTTCTTTGCTGCAAGAGTGGTCAGACATGGGAGCAGGCTGGCTTGGAGCTGGTACAGTTGCTCTCCCTGGAGGTGCACAAGAAGTGTGTGGATGTGGCTCTTCAGGATACAGCTTAGTGATCATAGTAGTTAGGTTACAGTTCCACTCAGTGAAGGTCTTTCCCAACCTTAATGACTGTGTGATTCTACGACAGTAGGCACAGTCACATCAAACATTCAAACTGTTCTAATGTTATCCAAGTTTGGCTGAAAACCCTTCATGAATACAGAAAGTGTTTGCAGCCCTTGGCCAAGAGAGTGCTGAATAATCACCACACTGTGCTCCGTTGGCCATGGCCCAGTGAGGTGCGTCACCGGTTTGAGGAGACCGGGACTGAGAGCAGCCTTATCGCCACACATACCTGGTAGCCACAAATACCTGGCAAGGAGCCACTGCTGCTGCCACCTTCACTGTGACACAAGAGAAGGGAATATGACCAGCTACTTCCTCCTGCTGCAGAGGACTCCAGCCTGCTGCCACCAAATGCAAGACTGGCCCAAGGGCAGGATGCATTTCCTCAACCTACTCTGAGGTTCAGCCCTCGGGTCCGGTTTAATCTCTTCCAACCATCAGTGCACTGTTAGCAGAATGGAACCTGAAAATCCTACCAGCTTGGCCTGCAGCAACTGGCAAACCTGGTATTTCCAGCCTGCAGTCCAAACAAACAGGAGAATAAAATCAGAGCCCTTTTCACTTGGGGCTTTTTTAACTTCTCTATTTATTATTTTTTTCCCCCTCTCTTTTCAAGCAGCAGTCAAAAGGGCTCTTGAAGCCTTGTTTATAAGCAAACCAGTCTCAAAGGCTGGATTTGCATTGGCAGGGCTTTGGAGCCTGCAAAATAAACCTTTCTAGGTAGTGTTTTCCTTCTGCCTCTGAGGGAGGAATGGTTTCTAGTTTAATTTCTCCCACACTACATCCCTTTCAAACTCCACTGAAGAAAAGCCCTGATTCAACACAGCTGGCCTCACCAAGCCTCCCGGGGAGCCCTGCTCTCTGGGCATGCACCTGCACTCCTTCCTTTGGGAAGCCAATGAATGGCACCACACTATCTGACAGCTACTGGCAGGGGGGAAATCACTACTGCCATTCACAGCCAGGAGGATGTGCAGAAGCTGCTACTTAGCTGCAATTCCTTGGGCAGAAATCATTTGGTTTGGGTGAGGTTTTCAACATCTTCTAAAAAGTACACTGCTTCAAACAGCACAAAGATTCCAAACTTAGCACCAAGGCAGAGCTTCAAACAAATTGATCGAGCAACAAAACCCCTGGAAAAATCTTTGTCCTGCTTTGAGCTAGGACAGAAATGATTCTGTTCAGGGCTGTGAATTCCCAGCTCAGTCTCTGCACTTTCTGCAGTTCAGGGCAGGTTTGCACAGTCAGAGGCTGCTTCTAGCAGGGAGAAGCTGATGAGGAGAGCTCCTGCCAAGGGCTGAGGGTGCAGACCAAGGACACTGCTAAATCCTGTGCCCCACATTGGGATTCAGGAAGTCAGAGGTGGCACCTGCAGGAGGAACAGACAGGACAACTGACCCTCAACTGCCCAACAAGGGATTGCATCCCATGGATGGCACCTTCCAGAGACAGCTGACGGATCACCAGAGTCAAGGCTTTTCTTCTCTGGCTGGTGTCCCAGAAGGACTCTGTCCTTTCTGTCTTTGATCCTGATCTGTGTGTTCCTGAATCCACTTCCAGAATCCAGCTTCTGAATCTGGTTCCCATCTGCTGCTGAGTCTAGCCTGCCCAGTGCCTGCTCCCAGCATCAGTGGTGACAGTGGTGCCATCACTGCCATCAGGGGTTGGGTTCCATATTGGTTTGTGTCTCTCTTCCATGGATTGTTGTTCTTGCCATCCTAGCTGCATTAGTTTCTTACCCACCCTCATTGGTGTCTCTCCCTTTTTCCCTTTGGGAAGGCAGAGGGGTTCACAGACAGCCTCTGGCACTCATCTAATGGCCAGCCCAGCCCTGACCCTTGACAATGGGCTTTTATTACCTATAGCTTTATCTTTACTGTCTTGCATTCTCCATTCTCTAAGGACCTTTTTATGCTGCTCCTATTTTACACATAATAGTGAGCAAGTGGCCACCAGTTGTGCTCTGCTTTGACTCCACCCTGAACCAGCTATTCTAGGAAAGGGCCTCTGGTCAGATGCTGCTCTTGGGCCTTTGGAAATAAAGTAATAAAACATCTGCTGAAACCTCAGTTGTGAGGATCCTCATTTTCCATTCAACACTCCCTTGTGACCAAAGCCAAAGTATTTACTGCAACTGATGATCCTCTTCAAGGTCCAAAAATCCTTTGTATTTCACATACCAGAAAGAAATGACACGTATTAATTGTTCATTAAGGGTTGGGGTCTTAATTTACAAGGAACATTTTAAAGGTGTAATGAAATAAACTTGAACTTCTTGTACCAAAGATCCCTCTGGTAGATGCAGCCTTGTGGAAAACCCCTTGGCTTGGTGCAATAGGTGACTTGAAAGCCACATCTCTCAGCTCCACGCAGTCCTTCCGCATGGGTGGAGCACACATCCTCTCAGGAGCTCACTGCCAGCACTTGTGCTGCTCCCTCACTTTATGACCTTTAATGTGCCACAGAAGATCACGTGGCCAAAGACATCTAAAATGATTCTGCTGCATTCACTTCAACACTGGACTTCAAAATCTATCCCATCCCATGGTGAGTGCACATCTGTGTAAGGGCTGGGCTACATGTCAGATGAGTGCCAGAAGCTCTCCATGAACCACCCTGCCTTCCCGAAAGGAAGAGGAAGGGAAGAAGGAGGGAGAGACTGATGGGGTGGAAAAGAAACTAAACCATCTGGGATGGAAAGAACAATCCCATGAAAAAGAGACACAGACACACAAACCAATACAGAACCCAGCTCCTGATGGCAATGATGACATCACTGTCACCACTGGTGCTGGGGACAGACACGTCCCAGACTGGACTCAGCAGATGGGAACCAGTTCCAAGAGCTGGATTGGGGAACACATGGATCAGGATGGAAGACAGAAAAGAAAGTCCTCCTGGGACACCAGCCCTGGTGATCCTTCAGCTTTCTCCTGAAAATGCCATCCACAGGCTGCACTCCCTTTTTGGGCAGTGGAGGGTCACTTGTCCTCACCACTCCTCCCTGCAAGTGCCACCTCTGACTTCCTGCACCCAAGGTGGGGCACACGATGTGGCAGTGGTCCAAGGCAGAGCCTTTCTGCAGCCCAGCCTTTGGCAGGGACTCTCCCCCATCAGCTTCTGTCTGCTAGAAGCAGCCTCTGCAAACCTGCCCTGAACTGTAGAAAGTGGAGAGACCAAGCTGGGAAGTCACAGCCCTGAACAGAATCAGTTCTGCTCTGGCTGAAAGCAGGACAATCTGGTCACACAACAGGAAGCAGAAGCAGTTTGTAACCCAGAACTGTATGCACAGGCAGACCCTTGCCTATATAAGATACTAAGCAGCTGCATTTTTGCTACATCGTGAAAGAGAAACTGCAAAGATGGGACTGATCTGCAGAACGTCCACCTGACTAGCAGATCCCCTTCCTGGCTCAGGTCTAACCAGGCTAGGCAATCCTCCTTCACAACATCCAGGACCTGGTTTTCCTGTTAATAAACATTTGGACACACAAGATAGAATCATAAAACCATAGAATGCACTGGGTTGGAAGGAATACTCAAAGGTCATCTTGTCCAATCTCCCTGCAGTCGGCAGGGACATGCTTCGTGTGCTGAAAAAAAGGAGCATAATGGTCAGAAGTGATTTGAAACTAATGGACCTGTACAGCACAGCTCTAAAAAGGAAAAGGATTCCTCACCTAGAAGAAATCATCATTGCAAAGCCTGGAGAGCAGCTCAACACAATCTCTACCCTTTCACTTAACCTCACAAATTGCATTCAATTTGCCATCCCACCTGGTACACTCCCAAGAGTCTGCTCTTGAACTCCTTAAAGGAGAAAGCTTTGGAATTTCCCCAGCTCTCTTTTCCAAAGATGTTACAGATTCATGTACCATCACATCCCATGATGGTCCAACAGCTGAGGCTGCACAGAGGGGAAATAAGGCTACCAATGAAAATGTCACAGTCTGGGAACTTGTAGAGCCACAATCAAACATGGGATAATTTGGGACAACCAGAGTTATCAATAGAATCAGAGTGATGCAGCAGAAGGTAATGAGAACCTTCAGTTTTGTATCAATACAGGAGCTTCTAAAGGAATTAAGGATAAAAAAGAGGGTGTATCACCTTTGGAAAAAAGGGGAGGTATCCCAGGAAGAGTTTAAGGATATTGCTAGGTCTTGTAGGAAAAAAATTAGAGAGGCAAAAGCCCATTTAGAACTTAGGCTGGCCACTGCTGTTAAGGAAAATAAAAAATGCTTCTATAAATATATTAATGGCAAAAAGAAGGGGCAAGGACAACCTCCACTCCTCCTTAGATGCAGACAGGAATACAGTAACAAAAGATGAGGAAAAGGCAGAGGTACTTAACACCTTCTTTGCCTCAATCTTCAATAGTGGGACGGGCTGTCTCCAGGACAACTGGAACTGGCAGATGGAGCCAGGGACCAGTACAGTCCCCCTGTAATCCAGTAAGGGATCTGCTGAGCCACTTGGATCCTCACAAGTCCACAGGGCCGTATGGGATCCATCCTAGGGTGCTGAGAGAGCTGGCAGATGAGCTGGCCAAACTCCTCTCCATCATTTATCAACAGTCCTGTCTCACTGGAGAGGTGCCTGAGGACTGGAAGCTGCCATTGTGATGCCCATCCACAAGAAGGGCTGGAAGGAGGAACCAGGAAATGACAGACCTGTCAGCCTGACCTCAGTGCCAGGCAAGGTTATGGAACAGGTCATCTTGAGTGCCATCACA
>VWYK01086941.1:0-17603 GCA_013399775.1 Semnornis frantzii | reverse complement strand
ACTGGCAGATAGTAGCTGAAGATGAGCCAGCAGTGTGCCCAGGTGGGCAGGAGAACCAATGGCATCCTGGCCTGGATCAGGAACAGTGTGGCCAGCAGGACAAGGGAGGTTATTCTCCTCCTGTACTCAGCACTGATCAGGCCACGCCTTGAGTGCTGTGTCCAGTTCTGGGCCCTTCAATTCAAGAGAGAAGCTGAGGTACTGGAAGGTGTCCAGAGAAGGGCGACCAAGCTTTGAGGGGCCTGGAGCACAGCCCTGTGAGGAGAGGTTGAGGAAGCTGGGGTGTGGAGCCTGCTCAGGGCAGACCTCATTGCTCTCTTCAACTACCTGAAAGGAGGTGGTAGCCAGGCAGGGGTAGGTCTCTTCTCCCAGGCAACCAGCAACAGAACAAGGGGACACAGTCTCAAGTTGTGCCAGGGGAGCTATAGGCTGGATATTAGGAGGAAGTTCTTGACACAGAGAGAGTGATTGGCATTGGAATGAGCTGCCCAGGGAGGTGGTGGAGTTGCCATCCCTGGAGGTGTTCAAGAAAAGCCTGGATGGGGCACTTAGTGCCATGGTCTGGTTGATTGGATAGGGCTGGGTGATAGGTTGGGCTGGATGAGCTTGGAGGTCTCTTCCAACATGGCTGATTCTATGATTCTATAAATACTGGGGAGAAAATGTGGTGGAGGGATGGAAGTAACCACACAGAGCATAAGATCACAGACAGAGGTGCTGCCTGGAGTTCTGTGCAGTACTCTCTTCTATGACTCACTGCTAAGATGAGGCAGGAGGCATCTTACAGCCAGCCAGTGCATACGAAGGGCTGAACTCCATTCAAGTCCATGCAGCAAGACCCCTTAGAAGTCTTTCAAGTAACAGCCTCTGTTCCTCTCTCTTCCTGATGCTTCTTCCTCACTTTCAGCACATCACTAGAAACATGACAACTTCCAGTGGTCCTGCTCTTTGCTGCGTGCTGCTGGAGCACTTCTTCCATTCACCTTTTTCCTCGCACCCCTCTGCAACTGATTCCAAAGACTGGACTATCAAGCCTGAAGTTCACTGATCATTGACTGCTTGAGGCTTGATTATTGTGCAAAAGCCCAAGCGAACGCCAAGCCTTCCAAATGCCAGCCAGCACCTTCCTCCCCACTGCCCCTTCAAGCACCTTCGTGTTTGCAGATCTTCCAAAAGAAGCAGATTTCTCTTCCCAGCCAGCCTAGTATTGCTATAAAACAAAGAAACCTGAGAATGTTGTTTTATAGAAAGTGAAACAACTCCATATATGGGAAAATCATCATTTGGAGGGAGAAATACACATTTTATGATACAGAATAAATGTTTCTGTAAGTGTGGAAATATTCGGTGCTTCGGGTTTAGTATCAAAGCTTTGATGCAATCTGCTGAACCAGTTCCAGACCCTGCCCATGGTGAACAGGAAACTCATCTTACACTGCTTGCTGGTTCTAATTCCCATATGACAACTTCTACAATACCTCTGTGATTAGGGCAGGAAGAATTTGCACCAAAAATGGATCAGGATTACACCATCATATTTCTCAACAAGAAAGGAATTCCATACATCATCTTCTGTTTTACCACCACTTGTACTCCTTACTATCTCACACCGAGAAGGACATTGAGAGCCAAAGCAGGTCCAGAGAAGGGCAACAAAGCTGGTAAAGGGTCTGAAGAACAGGGCTGGTGAGGAGCAGATGAGGGAACTGGGGGTGTTTAGTCTGGAGAAAAGGAGGCTGAGGTGAGACCTCATTGCTCTCTACAACTCCCTGAAGGGAGGTTGGAGCCAGGTGGGGGTTGGTTTCTTCTCCCTAGTACCGAATGACAGGATGAGAGGAAATGGCTTCAAGTTGCACCAGGGGAAGTTCAGGTTGTATACGAGAAGAAACTTCTTCTCTGAAAGGACTCTCAACCACTGGAACAGGCTCCCCAGGGGAGGGGTGGAGCCACCACCCTTGGAGGTGTTTCAAAGCCATGTAGATGTGGTGCTGAGGGCCATGGGTTACCCCCAGATTTGGTAGAGCTAAAGAATGGTTAGACTCAATGATGTTAAGGCTCTTTTCCAACCCAAACAGTTCCATGACTCTGTATACACATAACTACATTTTCCTCTCTTCCCCTGAAGCTGTTTAACTCTGGAGATGTCAACTTGCAAACACTCTAAGGTGAGCACTCACCGGAAGCAGCATTTTCAACCAACAGTCAGTACCAGACGCTAGTTGTGCTTACCTGACAAGAACAGTTCTTCTGGCCCAGGGGTAGAGCCCTGCCGAGGCCAGCGGGCAAGGGAGGAAAGGCTGCACTTACTTGTTGAAGAGATTGAGGCCGATCCTATAGTGGCGCTTCCTGATCACATCATTACTGAAGGCAGGGGAGTCCCAGCTGTTGCGAGTCTCTTTGTGGTAGGTTTGCTTGCTCAAGGTTTGCTCCCTGAGGCTGTCTCTGGAAGAAGATTCTGAGCTGCAGTTTATTGTGTCATTGGAATTGGAAGTGCTGTTGATGCTGTCATTGTCACCATCAGAATAATCAGACTCTGACTTGCTCTGCCTGTTTGCTGTGCCATTAATAGCTAAGTGACTCTCGATAGGCCTAGGCCTGTGCCTTGCCTCCTGCTCCTCTCGGGATATCATCTTGGCAGGAATACTGTGTGGGATGTGTTTTGGGCTTCCTTGTTGACTAGTGATCCCCCGGTCATAGGCATTCTGTCTCTTTAGTGACCCTCTCTCCGAGCGGTCACTCAAGTCCACTGAGCTGTCACTGGGTGGTTCTATTGTTAGCAATGGCAGATGATCCATTCTCATCCTCTGGTCCTGACATTCCAGCGAGGGAGTGCTCCTGCAGCTCGTGTCAGTGTCTAGCTTATCGTCCTTGTGGGTCATGGACCAGTACTCCTGAGAAGAGTTCATGGAGCGGAGCCTCAGGTCAGACTCTGTGCTGGACGGTCTGTCCACCGACTGGGAGAGCGGGAGGGGTGGGGACAACTCTTCTTCATCAATATACAAGGTGACATCACTGTAGGAAGCTGTCATCTCATCAAGTTTCCTGTGATCCACGCCGTGAATGGGCGCCTTGGGTTGGGCACAACTATCCCTTTCCATTTCACGACTCCTCACTTGATCTGGAGTCTGGACCTCATCTGAATGCAAGCTGCGGCAGTTGAGCGCGTCATCAATGGACTCCGCGAGGGATTTCACCTGCCTGGAGAAGGCATCCTCCAGCTCCGTGATAGCATCGGCAAAGTCGGTAGACGCCGCCGGAGACTTCATGGGAGCCGCCTCCTCCAGGTCACCGCATTCTGAGGCTACCATGGATCCCAGCTTGGACCCATCATTCGTCACAGAAACTTGCTTCCCTTCGAAGTAGGAGCTGTGGACTTTCTCAGGCCCTTCAAAGGAAAACTGCATTCTCATATTGGAGAGCACGATGCGCCTCGACATGCGGTTCTCCGACATGGAACTGCGCAGCCGCTCGAAGTTCTTGTTCATCTGGTACTGGCGGAAGGCCGTCTGGATGGTGCGGGCAGCATGGCGCGTTATGAGACGGCCTCCATACTTCCGTTCTAGCATCTCCACCTGCGGAAAGGACGGCAACAGCCTCTGTCACATGCTATGCAGGAAGCACAACAATGACTCCTGCCACAGTTTTCATCCTCAGACACTGCTATCTCTGAAAGGAAAAGCTAAAAGTTCCACACTAACAGCTGCACTGAGACAGCCAAATACTCGCCATGAAAATCCTGCTGCCTTCCAGCACCTGAAAGGGGCCTTACAGGAAGGCTGGAGAGGGACTTTTCATAAGGGTGTCTAGTGACAGAACAAGGAATGGTTTTAAGCTGAGGAAGAGAAAGGTTAGACTGGATCTTAGGAAATTCTTCAGAGCAAGGGTAGTGAGAGTCTGGAACAGGGTTCCTAGAGAGGTTGTGGATGCTCCCTCCCTGCAGGTGTTCAAGGCCAGCTTGAACGAGGCCTTGGGTAACCAAGTCTACTTGGGAAGCATCCCTACTTATAGCAGAGGGGTTGGAGTAGATGATTTCTGAGGTCCCTTCCAACCTAAGCCATTCTACAATTCTATCATGGTTTCACCCAGGCTTGATAGCAAAGCAGAACTGGGCCTCCTAGATCTTATTGGGAGAGGAGCGGTTTTTTAAGTGCATGTGATTGTAGAAGGATGGTTTAATAGGGCCAATGGTGATGGGACAAGGCACAATAGTTTTAAACTAGAGCAGGGTAGATTAGAGCAGGTTGGACATTAAGGAGCAGTTCTTCACTCTGAAGATGGTGAGACACAGGCTGCCCACAGAAGTTGTGAACACCTCATCCCTGGAAGTGCTTAAGACCAGGCTGGATCAAGCTGTGCCAGGTGAGGTTCAACCTGGATA
Source organism: Semnornis frantzii (assembly GCA_013399775.1). Lineage (NCBI taxonomy): Eukaryota > Metazoa > Chordata > Aves > Piciformes > Ramphastidae > Semnornis > Semnornis frantzii. The sequence goes on along the minus strand of VWYK01086941.1, from coordinate 13,225 downwards.
TTAGGAAGTATTTCTTCATTGAAAGGGTTCTCAATGAGTGGAGTGGTCTGCCCAGGGCAGTGCTGGAGTCACCATTCCTGGGTGACTACCTTCAAAATAAAACTCAAAAGCAATGGCTGAGGTTGGCTGTCTTACAGAAGTCTTTTTAGGGTCAAAGGCTTTGAACATCTGCATAGCTTCGACGTAGGCCCTTGTAAAGCATATAGGGAGTTTGGTTGAGTTGAGCAAAACCAGTTAAAGGCTCTGAATTCTCCCCAGAGATACGAGAGAGTATCAGGTGCAGTAAGTCCCAATCACAATTCCTAGTAGAACTCATGTTCCTTTTAGCACTATTAACATGTTTTTTACACCTTTCTATGGGAAAGGACACAGGGGTGACACAACACAGGAGAAAAAAAGAGGGGAAAACCTCAGAAAAGCCATTCACAGGGGCAAAAAAAGCTATCTGCAGCATCACAACTGAAGTGATGCAAGAGAAGATTGTTGCCCAGTTTACAAACATGCTGCCACTGTTGCAAATGAGGTAACAAAGCTCAAATACCTGCTTATCTTGTAGGTCTGAAGAGAGTTCATAGCTCTCAGAGAGTGATCTTGACCTTTTGATAGCTTCTTCCTCTGCTTGTTTTCGCAGTATGGATGTGGAGTGTTGCAGTTTGGGCCGCCGGGATCTCTGCTGTCCAGGGGAGACAGAATACAGCCCGTAGGCGGAATGGTCGTAGTGGTCTGGGCTCAGAGCTGAGCTGTGTGTTATAGGTCCTTGATGGTAAGCAGATGGGCTGTCCAAGGATGTGCCAGTTTCACTGCTTGGAGCTTCACCTTCAACACTAGGCAGAAGGAAAAGACAGGAAAATCCTCAGGTGAGTGTAAACTCAATGCCTCAGCAACAAACGGTATCATTGTATGAGAACATCCAGCAGGTTCTGCTGCTGCTACAGGGTAATGTGGCTTCCATGACAACCACCACCATTTTCACTGTAAGCTAAGCAGTTTCTGTTGCAGAGGTCATCTTCAGAGCATGAGATGAGCAGGAGAATGGAGGTTTCAAGCACTATTCAACTTTATACAGTAATTACTAGAAACATCCTGAGTAGGTCACTCAGCAACTGCTGTGTAAAATAAATTAAAACCTGATTCATAGAATCCCAGACTGGTTTGGAAGGGACTTTGAAGATCATCTAGTTCCAACCCCTCTGCCATGGGCAGAGACACCTCCCACTAGCCCAGCTTGCTAAAGGCCTCATCCAACCTGGCCCTGAACATCTCCAGGGAGGGAGCATCCACAGCTTTCCCAGGCAACCTGTTTCAGTTTATCTCCACCCTCACTGGAAGGAATTTACTCATCTCCAGTCTCAATCTCCCTTCTTCCAACTGAAAGCCATTGCCCTTGTAAAAAGTCCCTCCCCAGCTCTCCTGTAGCCACCTTTAGGCACTGGAAGGCTGCTCCAAGCTCTCACTGAAGCCTTCTCTTCTCCACGCTGAACAGCCCCAATTGTCCCAGCCTGTTCCCATAGGGGAGGTGCTTTAGCCCATTTCTTAGAAGAGTTATCATATTCAAGTTGTTCTCCTTCAAACTGGAGGATGCTTATTGTGTCCTTCCTCATTTTGGCAAAACCAAGCAATACTTAGACTACAGCATGTGATAAAAAGCTTTACTTTCACATTACTCATTGGAGACTTGGGATAAAATGGATCTTGTGAGCTACTTTTTTTCTAGAAACTAAAGGTGGGGGGAAAGAACCTGTAAAATAAATCTAATTTATTCCTCTGCTGATGAAAGATAGCTCCCCTGGGATAAATTTGGCATGCTTTGCAGAAAAGCATCCCAAGGGATGGTGTTTCTGGCTAACAAAAGCAGATTTTCAGGCAGAGAAAACACAAGAGGGGTTACCTGGGAATTTTATTTCCCAGGTAGTTCCTCCTGTGCTTTCCCTACCTGAAACAGATTTCCTGTGAATGCTGTTACTGGTAAGGAAGAAACTAAAGGAAAAAGTCCCAACTGTCTATGAAAAGGGTTGTAAAGAATAGGAAACAATCTGAAGCCAGTCCCAGCCAAGGTCTATCCTGAGGTACTGATGACTGACAGTAATTTGTCTTTGGTTTACATCGCATTCTCTCATTCTAGTAGGGTATGCAATCTTCCAGCTTTGTCATCTGTTTGACATCAATATTTACTGTCTGGCTCATCCTATGCACACATAGCACTGACAGAAGACCCAAATGTTACTATTTAAGCACTGAAAAGACAATGAACACTCCACACATACATTCAGATAAGCATTTGCAGCACTGCCCCTACCTTTTCTTTTAGGAACGGGTACATCCAAACTCTAAAGGAGTTAAATCTCACATTCCCATCGCCCCCTTTATTTCTTAGTTGGCTAAGAAATTCACATGTACATGACCACGTCAAGAAGAGAGTGCCAGCCTCTTTTGAATGATGTCCTGTGATAGGACATGGGACAGTGGGCACAAACTGGAACCCAGGAGGCTTCAGCTCAACATGAGGAGAAAATTCTTTGGTGGGAGGGTGCTGGAGGCCTGGAGCAGGCTGCCCAGAGAGGTTGTGGATTCTCCTTCTCTGGAGAGATTCCAAACTCCCCTGGACATTGTGATCATGGGCAAGCTGCTGTGGGTGATTCTGCTTTAGCATTTAGGAATGCTTCCAGGCAGGCTTTGAAAGTCCCCAGAGAAGGAGATGATCTTAGACGTCCCCTTCAATCGCTACCATTCTATGAGTCTACTAAAGAAAGGAAGCCCTCACATGGTCTCCCCAGAACACAATGCTGTGAGCCTTGCTGCACACACACAGCACAGCAGCCCTTTCTGCAGCTGAAAGCACAGGGCTGATTTCAGAAAGATTGCTCTCCAGCAACCCACACTGCCAGGAGAGATCAAGGGTAACACTGGCAGAACTCCTCTAGCTTGGGCAGTGTGTACTTTTGAAAGTTAAGGAGAACAAAGCCCCTTAGATTCCTCAGAATGCTTTCCATAAACACCTCACACTGAAAGGCAGCCTCTCTTTCTCTGCCCATCAAAATATGACTTAAGCCCAAAGGTATTTTCAAACATACTTCACCCAGTCTGGAGATATTTTCAGTGTGCACACATGACTTTTTCCAGGGAGGAAGCTGACAGGAAGCTAATCCCTTTCCCTCCACCATACAGCTGGCTTTCAACTTAAAAATGATAAATTAATCAAGCTTTTGCTGGTGACACTGAAAGTGTGGAACCACCCATCAAAGCAAACAAATCCTCTCTGAAGGAGCTGTTCAAGAAATGAGGACTATAGTGAACAGTTTCACACTCTTTCTGGAGGTACCGAAAGACATTTCTCTGCTCAGAATTTTGTACATCACAGGTTCCTAATTATAATCTTGTCTGTACTTCATTTCCATACAAATATGGCAAATTTAACAGGCCAGGAATTATCACCATTGGTCCTTACCCAATAGTACAGAAAATGGCCTGAAGTTGCACCAGGGGAAGTTTAGGTTACACATCAGAAGAAACTTCTTCATTGAAAGGGTTCTCAAAGGCTGCCCGGGAAGGTGGTTGAATCCCCATCCCTGGAAATCATGGAATCACAGAATTGTTTTGGATGGAAAAGATCTCTAAGATCATCAAGTCTGACCAGCAACTTACCACCATGGCCGTTAAGCCATGTCCCCAGGTACCATGCCCGCGTTTTTCCTGGAACACCTCCAAGGATGGTGGCTCCACCACCTCCCTGGGCAGCTTGTTCTAATGCATGACCACACTTGCAGCAAAGAAACTGTTCCTAATCTCCAACCTAAACCTCCCCTGGCACAATTTCTGGCCATTTCCTCTTGCTCTATCACCTGATACTAGGGAGAAGAGACAAAGAGCAATGAGGTCTCGCCTCAGTCTTCTCCTGACTGAGCACCTCCAGCTTCCTCAGCTGCTCCACAGCAGCCCTGTTCTGCAGATCCTTCACCAGCTTCACTGCCCTTCTCTGAACCACATCCAGCCCCTCAATGACCTTCTTGGTATAACAGGCCCAAAACTGAACTCAGTACTCCAGGTGCAGCCTCACCAGTGCCGAGTACAGGGGCACGATCACTCCCCTGGTCTGGCTGGCCACATTATTCCTCATCCAGACCAGGATGATGGTGGCCCTTCTTGGTCACCTGAGCATAGTGCTTGCTCATCTTCAGATGGCTCTGACTTAAAAGCTGAAGCCAACATTTGGGCTAGCAAGTGTGAGGTTAGTCTCCGTGCTCACCAGATTCTATACACAAGCAGCAAATTCCTGATACTTGATCTAGGTCATACCAGCTCTGCTGTTTCATTGGACCTCCTTCTGAGGTCTACACAGCTACTTTATTTTCCCCTCTTTGGCAGTTACTGTGGCTAGATATCTCCTGAGGGCCTAATGGAGAGTGTGAGGCTTACACAAGTGGTCTCCTGCACTGCTGATATTCCACGGAGTCTAATTCCACCTGTCCTTTTCTGCCAGTTTGATAAAGAATGAAGGCTGCAGACGGGGTTTTGTATTTGTTCAGGGAGTCCCACGCAATAAAAAGTGACAGTGATACATAAAGGAAGCTTGATAGAGAGGAGCTGGTGATGCTCATGAAAAGCTCTCACTGAAATCTCAGAAGATACTTCAAAACTCTTTAGGAGGCTTTGCCTACAGGCAGTGTGCTTTAAATAGACATTAAACAGGTGCATTAAATACAGATTAAAGTTTATTAGACTCACAGAATACATCCAGTTGAAAGAGACCTCCAAGCTCATCTAGTTCAACCTTTGACCTAGCACTGAAGGGTCAACACTAAGCCATGTCCCTAAGTGCCAGGTCCACAGGCTTCTTAAATACCCCCCGGGATGGTGACTGCAGCACCTCCTTGGGCAGACCATTCCACTGGTTGAGAACTTTTTCAATGAAGAAATATTTCCTAACATCCAGGCTCAACCTCACCTTGCACAGCTTGATCCAGCCTGGTCTTAAGCACTTCCAGGATGAGGTGTTCACAACTTCTATGGGCAGCCTGCTCCAATGTCTCACCACCTTCACAGTGAAGAGCAGGCTGCCCAGAGAGGTTGTGGAGTCACCTTCTCTGAAGAGATTCCAATCCCTCCCTGGCCGTAGTGATCCTGGGCAGGCTGCTGTGGGTGACTCTGCCTTAGCAGAGGTGTTGGAATAGTCTATTTTCAGAGAGTCTTTCCAACCCCTACCATGCTGAGATTCTGTGATTTGGTTCATTTGCCTACAGTGTACGATGGCATATTACTGGTGAGAGTGGCAATATGATGAGTGATCTGATTATGCAGCAGCAGAGTGCAAAGCACTTGAAAACGATTCTTTCATTTTCAGAAATCCAGTTGTTTTATCTTGCTCAAGTTTCAGCAGAAAATAAGCTTTTATCATCTGCCAAGGCAGAAAAAGAGAGAGGTTACTTGCCAATGCTTTACAGAGAAGCAAAGAACGCAGCAGCTAGAGAGTGAAAATGGTAATGAAGTATTTAAAAGCAGTTAGCACTATCGATATGACTTTACATGAACAAAACTTTAAGAGACCGCCTTGGAAAAGTTTTGTTTCTCTGAACATCTAAATTAGCTTTTTTGAAAGCATGGCCAGCACTGACTCAATCAGTATTTTATCAGAAATGGACACTGGAAGTTTCTTCCTGCATAAACCTCAACTTGTAATAGTGATGAAAAAGAAACATGAAACACCGTGTTGAGGAACAGCAGGAAAGAAGAAAGGCTGAGAGAAAAAGGGCAGCAGACCGAGTATGGCATTTTTAACACATCTCAACGGCTATGCAGAGCTGCTGGTGGGGAAAATCAGATAATTTTTACTTTTTCTATCAACTATAAACCTGTTTTAAATCCCATACATCAATGGTTCCAAGCCTTTTCTTCCCTTTCATGTGAGCACAGCTGTCGGTGTCCTGCGAGTGCTCAGCCACGTGCCCTGCAAAGGCTTTGCAATTAGAGCACATCAGCTGAAGTGCCATCTGTGCATGCAAGCAGGGCAGTGAGATGAGGGTCATCCCAGCCATGCCATGGCCACCCTAGTTACCCATGGTGCACGCTGTGCCCTGACCGTCTGCACCCAAGATTAACACCAACCTGCACGCACCGCCTGCCAAAAGCTGCTTTGTAACCCATCTGCCTAGATGGCAAAGCTGAATCACCCAGGGCAGGGCTGAGTCTCTGGGCTAAAGCAGCACACAATGGATCCCAGCTGATTGAGAGGTGATAGAGATGATGGTGCTAGCTAGAAAAAGTTCACAGGTGTTAGTTATTGCCCACTACTCAGATGATAAATTAATTCCACTAACTTTACCTAGCAAGAAAAAGCTCTGTCTCCTCCTTCCTGTGTACTGTTAGTTATTTCCCACTACTCAGATGATAAATTAATTCCACTAACTTTACCTAGCAAGAAAAAGCTCTGTCTCCTCCTTCCTGTGTACTGTTAGTTATTTCCCACTACTCAGATGATAAATTAATTCCAATAATTTTACCTAGCAAGAAAAAGCTCAGTCTCCTCCTTCCTGTGTACTTCTGCAGTACTCTGCCCAGTTCTGGGCACCTCAGCTCAAGAAAGACAAAAAACTACTGGAGAGAGTCCAGCACTGGGCCACTGAGATACTGTACAGACTGGAACATCTCTCATCTGAGGAAATGCTGAGAGGGTTGGAGCTGTTTAGCCTGGAGAAGAGGAGGCTGAGGGGAGATCTTCTCAATGATTACAAATATCTAAGGGGTGGGTGTCAGGAAGCTGGGGCCAGAGTCCTCTCAAGGGTGCCCAGTGACAGGACAAGAGGTAATGGCATAGACTTGAACATAGGAAGTTCCATCTAAACATAAGGAGGAACTTCTTTACTGTGAGGGTGGCAGAGCCCTGGAGCAGGCTGCCCAGAGAGGTGGGGGAGTCTCTGTCTCTGGAGACTTCCAAGGCCCACAGGGATGTGTTCCTGTGTGACTTGCCCCAAGTGATCCTGCTGTGGCAGTGAAGTTGGACTCAGTGATCTTCAGAGGTCACTTTCAAAGCTCACCGTGTTGTGATTCTTTGATTCCCTCTACCTCACTGCTAAATGCAGTTGTGTGGTTAGTCATGACCACAACAGAGCATTTCCTCTCCAGGCATTCCAGCAGCAGAAAGAAATCTGGTAGGTCTTTCATCCCAGCTTCTCATTTTTATACCTTCAGTTATTACTTCTGTTCAGAAAGGCTGTAATTAGTAACCAGCACACTACAACCACTGTCATATTTTAAAACAGAAAATTATTCAGCATGGTTGAGTAGCTACTGTTATTTCTTGATTTATTTTTCATTTTATATCCACACCTTCCTCTTCTCTTCAGTCTCACCAAACTATTACATTAGCAAAACCAAGTGCAATAAAGACAGCACTTGGAAAACCAAGAAAACATCAACGTTTGAACATAAAATGGAAACTGTAAAGAGTCTTCCAGACCTAAATTTCAGTAAGGAGCAAATCCCAAGCTTTTCCAAGACTACAGACTTACTCAGTCTATTTGACAGTAATGGCAAAACAAGCCAGGAAGCTGCAGGTGTGGATCCACAGGGACGAGCCTTTACCTCTCAGAGACACTACATTATGAAAGAGAGGGAGATGATAACCAGAAAAGCAGAAATTCCCTTTTTTACTGAGGCCCAGGACCATATCTTTAAAGGGGAAATATAGAACAAAACCAGCAGACGCAGGGAATAATTATTCAGCATTCCCACTCATCCCAGAAACCTCAGAGTTTACAAGCAATGAAGTGTCCCAGTGCATTTAGGACTAAAACACAGAGATAATGGGAACATATGTTTACAAAACCAATCCAAATGGTCAAACCAGTACATTGCAGATCTAGTTTGGAACTAAAAGCAAACATGCTTCTAAATAACGCAGATGCCAAACCAAAACTGCATGTGACCTTTTAAAATAGAAGCAAAAGGCCCTCCCAGCTAAACAGAGTAAATACTTGAGAAATTATTCTCCCAGTGCACATTCCCTGAGATCACCAGTTCTTTGCATCAGTCATTTCCAAGGGACTTTCAGCAGCCTAAAGGAAAGACATGAAATTGAAAACAGGCCCTAACAATTGGATAGTGCACACACGAGGACTTTCCCTATGGGGACAAGCTGAGAGAGTTGGGGCTGCTCAGTCTGGAAAAGAAAAGGCTCTGGGGAGACCTTAGAGCCTCCAGGGAGACCTTCCAGTACCTGAAGGGGGCTACAAGGCAGCTAGGGAGGGACTTCTGACAAGGGCTTGTAGTGAGGGGATGAGGGGCTTTAAGCTGGAAGAGGGGACACTGAGACTGGAGATGAGGAAGAAATTCTTTACAGTGAGGGTGGGGAGACACTGGAACAGGTTGCCCAGGGAGGCTGCGGATGCCCCTTCCCTGGAGGTGTTCAAGACCAGGTTGGATGGGGCTTTAAGCAACCTGGTCTAGCAGCAGGTGTCCCTGCCTATAGCAGAGGGGTTGGAACTTCCAATCCAAGGGTTTCTTCCAACCCAAACCATTCTATGATTAGTAGTAGACTCACCCTGGAAAATGTTTAGGACATAAAAAGAAGTTTGACAACAAAATTTTCTAGACCATTTTAGATCCTTAAAAATATGAGCACAAGCTGAAAGGTACACAGAATAAATTTCTTTGCACACAGTGGAAAGCACACACAAGTACTATGAATAGGGTAAGAAAAACATGTCCAGTTTTGCATCCTACTCTCAACAGGTGGTAGGACCCACTCTGCTACACCATGACACTACAAGTGCTGTGTGTCCTTAGGGAGCAGGCAGTTCCAAAGCCTGACTCTGGTGACTCTGGCTGGCCAGAGACAGCAGTCAGGCTGCACAACCTGAACTCAATCTAACCACATAAATCCTTCAGTGAGCTGTTTATTTGCTGCAACAGTGAAGCACCTGCATGAGAATCTCTTCACCAAATTCCTCAGTCAAATCCACCCCTTTTAGAACTTGCCTACTTTTGCCTGAATCCATGTCATTTATTCCCCTCTTCAGGAAGACTGCATGCAAGCTGGCTCCTCTAAGTCATACCCAGTGACAGAAGGAATGCAGCAAGCTTATTTTCTTCCTTTGTCCCAGAAACTCTTCTGTCCATAATCATCAACACAATGTCTACAGCTGAGTATCCAGACACTCAGAGGCTCCACCATAAGATTTATGAGATGAATTTAAATGCAGACCAAAAAGAGTGAAGTTTTTTGGATTAAAACATCATTTCATCAGCATGATTCCCAGTAATGCTCAGAAATAAATATCTCATACAAACATGCTCAAACACCCAGGAAGGACAAAGTGCTCTGCATCTGTTTTATACCAACCTTCCCTTCTTAAAATCTGAAGGTTAAAAGAACTCAAGCTCTGATCAGAACTCCTAATTATAGACACCCACTTGAAATGGATCCAAATTCTCTCTACCTAGCTCAAAGAATGCAGACCAGAAGTCGCTGGTGGAACTAACTGTGAGTAACAGAGAGCAGCACGATGGCAGCTGCTGGGAGCAGCTGCTGTGGTCAAGCACTTCCAACAGAAATCCTGAAAAGAACCAGTTAAATGGCAAAAAATATTAGGTCAAAATAACTGGTACAGGTGAGGCTGCACCTCAAATTGTGGGTTCAGTTTTAGGGCCCTCACTCCAAGAAGGACATTAAGGGGCTGAAGCATGTTCAGAGAAGGGCAGTGAAGCTGGTGAAGGGTCTGGAGAACAGAGCTGGGGAGAAGAAGCTGAAGAAAATGGGGGGGTTTGGTCTGGAGCAGAGGAGGCTGAGGGGAGACCTCATTGCTCTCTACAGATCCCTGAAAGGAGGTTGCAGTGAAGGGGGGGTTGGTCTCTTTTCCCTTGTACCAAGTGATAGAACAGGAGGAAACAGCCTGAAATTGTGCCAGAGAAGGTTTAGATTGGATATTAGGAACAATTTCTTTACTGCAAGTGCAGTCACACGTTAGAACAGGCTGCCCAGGGAGGTGGTAGTCACCACCTCTGGGGGTGTTCAAGAACCGTGTGGACATGGCAACTGGGGACATGGTGGTGTTGGGGTGACAGCTGAACCTGGAGACCTTTTTCAAGCAGAACAATTCTGTGACTCTACGAATCAAGACATTCCACACAGGAAGACATCTCTACAACAGTTCATTCTGGCACAGAACTGTGTCTGCTAGTGCAAAAGTCCTGGTCTGAATGTGACATTTTCAACAACGACAAACAAAACACAGCAAACTAAAGCTATGGCTCCCCACTCACAGCTGCATCCTACCACAAGCATTCACTGCATGCAGGGGATACCCTGCTGCTCCCAAGCTGGCTCATGCTTCAGTACCTGTGGTGTGCTCTGCTACAAACCAAGAGGTGCACTTGATCAAAAAGCTGATGGATTAGCTTGCATTGGAAGTGGTTGTGCCCCTGTACTCAGCACTGGTGAGGCCATACTTCAAATATCTGGTTCAGTTTTGGGCCACTCCCTCCAAGAAGGACATTGAGGGGCTGGAGCAGGTCCAGAGAAGGGCAACAAAGTTGGGGAAGGGTCTAGAGAACAGGGCAGGTGAGGTGCAACTGAGGGAGGTGAGGATATTTAATCTGAAGAAAAGAAGGTTGAGGTCAGACCTCATTGCTTTTTACAACTCCTTGAAAGTAGGCTAGAGTGAGGTAGGGGTTGGTTGCTTCTCCTTAGCATCAAGTGATAGGACAAAAGGAAATGGCCTCAAGTTGCAGCAGGGGAGGTTTAGGTTGGACATCAGAAGAAAATTCTTCCCCCAAAGGGTTTCCAAACACTGGAAAGTGCTGCCCTGGGAGATGGTTGAAGCCTCATCCCTGGATCAAAGACAGAGATGGGTTAGCATCAGCCCTGGTAGAGTTAGAAAATGGTTGGACTGGATCATCTTAAAGGGCTTTTCCAACTGAAACGATACTGTGATTCTACAATCTCAAATTACTCTGCACAAAAAGTTCCTCATGTACCTTCCCCAATGCCAAACTGTCCCTATGTAGCTCATACAAGTGAGGTTTGAGTGTTTTTCTCCATTCCCTCACACCAGTATTCCCCAATAAAGTGAAACCACTGGAGCAGAAATGTATTATGTTATGAGCACAGTTTGCAAGAGATTAGAATCTAGTTCTTACTGTCATGCCTGTTTTATACTGTCTAGTAAACCAAAGTCAATTCTATTAAGAACTAATACAAATCCCCAGATCTGATCAATGCAGTCACATTAACGAACCAATCTACCTTCAAATACACACTGCCAAAAGTTCAAAGCCATTATGATGGACAGCAGCATTCACAGGCTGTGGCAAAAGCTTTGATCCAGCAAAGAAGTATTGACCCACTCCTTTTACTTAGAATGCACTCTGAGTTCAGCTGTTTCTGTTAAAAACAAATGAAACCTTTGAATGCACATCAAAGCAGTGTCCCAGGTACTTCATCTGAAGCTAAACATCACTGCAAGAAAAACCCAGATGAAATCAAACGCTACCAAAGCAACCACTTCATTCACAGAATCCCAGCATGCTGGGGTTGGAAGGGCCCTCTGGAGATCATCCAGTCCAACTGCTCTGCTAGAGCAGAGGCACCCACAGCAGCTTGCCCAGGATCACAGCGTCCAGCTGGGTGGGCAATCTCTCCAGACAAGGAGACTCCCCAACCTCTCTGGGCAGCCTGCTCCAGGGCTCCAGCTGTGTAGTGCTCTGTGTAGCAAACTGACCAGTATCAAGCCAGCTACATTTAAAATGATGTGACAATCACTGTCACAGAGACCAGCACTCACAGACAAGTACCACTTCGTGCACTGCAATCCTTCCTTTGCTCCCTGGTCCTAGCCCTGGATTCAGACTCAGAGGAAAAATGCCAACTTGGGCAGTACCGAGTTTTAATTCCCACTAATCAACCCTATAAAAGGCATTAACAAACAGGATTTCTGAAAGGGCATTTTGTCCCACAGCCTTATTTGCCATTAACAGCAGCAGAGGGCAGGGGCAGACCAGCAAGAGATCTCCACATCAGAAAAGAATGTAGGAATTAATGCACTGACTCTTCTGAACTGGTGATGCACACCAGCAAAAGAGTCAAACAAAAGCCAACTCAACCTCCTTTTTAGGGAACAACCTTTGGAACAGATTTAAGAACTAAGAATGTCCATTTGAAAAGAGCTTACTTGAGATTATCTCCAGCTTCCAAGGAGGAGAAGGAAGGTTAAACACCTCAGACATCACCTTGGTCTAAGCCAAACAATGGCAGCATATTGGCTAACAGGCACAAGTATTTACTACAGCAGGGTCAAACAAAGCAGCCAGCCCTGACCCAGAAACCATTTAATGCTTTAGGAACTTCACCTGTTAAAAGTAAAGCAGTTGGGAAGGCACAAAGGAGACTGAAAGCATCAATGGAACTTGAGTACAGCTTACGAATGTGAGCTTCTACCTCAGGTAAAGACAGACAATGTCATTCTCTGCTAATCTCTGTTAATCATCATCCAGCAGATGTTTATTCAGCAGTGACCACATTATCATAGAATCACAGACTGGTTTGGGTTGGAAGGGACCTTAAAACTCATCTAATTCTAAGTCCCCTGCCATGGGCAGGGACACCTCGCACTAACTCAGCTTGCTCAAGGCCCCATCCAATCTAGCCTTGAACACCTCCAGGGAGGAGGTATCCACAACCTCCCTGGGGAGCCTGTTCCAGTGTCTCCCCACCCTCACTCAAAGAACTTCTTCCTAATCTCCAGCATAATTTTCCCCTCTTGAAGCTCAAAGCCATTGCCTCTCATCCTATCCCAGCATCACTTCTGGGGACATGTCCTTGGCTCCACAATCCCTTTCTATTGGCTAGAACAGGTCACTGTGTCTGCATAGGGACCTACACATATTTGTAAATCATTCCAGCCCCTTAACTTCCTCTTTGCCAATAGGAGGAGAATTATTGCCTAGTATTTGGGATTCACATATTTACATTTAAATAAGATTTATTTAAAAACAAAAGGACAAACCAAAACCATCAAAATTCTATCAAATACAGGCTAACCAGAATATTCATAATACATTCTACAGAATATATATATGCATAATACATATATAGATACAGAATATATTTCTTTTACTTCAAAAATATGCATCTTTAAAAAAAAAACCAACTTTGAGATTTGTATAAAACCTTTCACCTGTGAATATTTAACTTTCCCATCAGAGCTGTACAAAAAGAAACAAAACCAAAAAGAAA
>VWYK01086939.1:52269-77493 GCA_013399775.1 Semnornis frantzii | reverse complement strand
GGGGAGCCCAAAAGTGGACACAGAATACTGTGATCTCAGGTGTGATCTCAGCAGAGCAGAGTAGAGGGGGATAAGAACCTCCCTAGCCCTGCTGGACACACTTTTCCCAATGCACCCCAGGATGCCACTGGCTCACTTGGCCACAAGGGCACGTTGCTGGCCCATGCAGAGCTTGCTGTCTACCAGCACTCCAAGGTCTCTCTCCATGGAACTGCTATGCAGCCCCAACCTGTACTGGTGCCTGTAAGAAAGGAAACTTTGGTTGGTTTGGTTTCACAGAGGTCTAGGAGCTTAACTCCATCCTGGTGTCCTTGGAGAGGAGAAATTATCCTCCCAAGGGAAAGGATTGAGTGTGGCACATCCCATCTCTCCACAAAGCTTTGTGGAAGAGAAACCATGTCCTTGTCCCAGTATGAAGAGATGCTACAAGCCCAACCCAACCTTCTTGAACACCCAACTAAACCAGTCCAGAAGACTGGCCAAAAAACCACGTTTCCTTTGTTCCCTTAAATTGGGACACTTGTGGAGTCCCTCTGCGTGCAGAATAACTGCCCTCAAAATATTTATAGAGCAGAAGTTCTTAATTATTCATCTTTGCTTCAGCTCTTTGGGGTGGTGGAGCTGTGCCACAGCACAGTGATGGACCCTGCCTTGATGAGAACAAAGTAGAAGCAGGAATTTCATGTCACACTGTGCTTGTCTTCTGCTGGCAGGACTTTGTAGGGCTGAGTAGCTCTACAGTAAATCAGCTAAAAATACTCAAGAGTGCTTTTATCCTCCTTTGCCCCCCACAAGTTAGCAGGTTTTGTAGCTGCAGTGGGATCCTTCTGTGCTCACAACATGAACTTGATGATCTCAGAGGTCTTTTTCGATCCTGATGATTCTTTCACAAGGGGGCACAGAGGAGAGTTTCCAGGTAGAAAAGGGAGGATGCAGTGAGCCTTCTGCTGTGCCTGGTCTTAGAACTTGAGCAGGAAGGGAGATGACCTGAGTTGTGTCCCAACACATGGTGTTTGGAGCTCTGCTGCTTCAAGTCCAGGGGAGGGGCACAAAAATGATCAGGAGGAGCACCTCTCTTACCAGGACAGGCTGAGGGGGCTGGGGTGGTTCAGCCTGGAGAAGAGGAGGCTCTGGGGAGACCTTGGAGCAGCCTTCCAGTGCCTGAAGTGGGCTACAAGAAGGCTGCACAGGGGCCGGTTCCAAAGCCCTGCAGTGACAGGACAAGGGGCAATGGTTTGAATTAGAGAAGAGATTGAGATTGGATATTAGGAACAAGTTCTGCACCATGAGGGTGCTGGAACACTGTAACAGGTTGCCTATGAAGGTAGTTGGGGCACTGTCCCTGGAGGTACTCAAAGTCAAGACAAGGCTCTGAGCAACCTAATCTAGTGGACAATGTCCCTGCTCAATGCAGGGGCTTGAACTGGATGATCTTTAAGGTCCCTTCCAACCCAAACCATTCCATGATTCTATGAAGGTTTTGACCTTGTGTCAGGGGTTTGAGGTCCTTCCCACCATGTCTGACAGCTGAGCAGGAAGAGGGATGATGGCTTGGGTTGTGTCCCAGCACATGGCTCTTGGAGCTCTCTTGCTGCATGTCTCTGACCTGGTGCAGAGGGACTGAGATATTTTCACTGTTCTTGGTGTTTCTTTTCTTTACAGATCATTGATGCCACCCAGAAAGGAAACTGCTCAAGGTTTATGAACCACAGCTGTGAACCCAACTGTGAGACACAAAAGGTAAACTGGTACCTCCTCACTCCCACTGCCTTGTGACTTAGCAGGCTCAGAGTTCAGAGCCTTTCTCCTTTCTGTCTTGGCTTTGGGGTTTTTTTGTTTGTTTTGGTAACTTAGCAAGATGGAAACAGGCCCCTTTGAAAAGGGCAAGTTCTGCCAAGACAACACTAATTCATCAGTGGTGCTGTTTGGAGGATTAATCCTGGGAATTGAAAGCCAAACCAGAGCCAGGCCTGACTCTTTGTGCTAATGATTGTCCTCTTGCTTGTGTCTTTGCTTTAGTGGACTGTCAATGGGCAGCTCAGAGTTGGATTTTTCACCACCAAACTCGTCCCGTCGGGCTCAGAGCTGACCTTTGATTACCAGTTCCAGAGATATGGGTAGGTTATGGCTCAGGCTGCTGGAGGGGGAGGCTTGGGAGTTTTGGTGTAGAGAAAACCCTGCTCTGAAATGAGTGAAACAAAGAAATGTGTGGACATGGCACCTGGGGATGTGGTTTAGTTGGTGGTTGGACTTTTGATGATCTTAGAGATCTTTTCCAACCCAAACAAGTCTGATTCTAACAGAGAGGTTGTCATTGAGCTGGAATTGGTCTCCAAAAGCTGCCTGCATAAAGCTCCCTCCATGTCTGACACAAGAGACTGGCAGAGGAATCTCCCCTTGGTTTCATGTCCCTTTCCCAGTGTTGCTTTATTGCCTCTTTATTCCATCTCTCCCCAGTGGAAATTTCCCAGATCATTATCTTGACTCTCTTTCTTTCCTCTGTCTAATTATTAATTACCCAAGCTCCAGACTTTGCAGTACCCTCCAATAATGCTTCTCCTTTCCCACCCACCCCCAGTTTATGACTTTGCAGGTACTTGCAGAGCTGTAAAACCCCTGCTGTGAGCACATTCCCACTTCCTGGCCTGCTCCAGGACTGCAGGTGTGCAAGATCTAGCCTGAGATTTGTCTCCCTGCTCTAAATATGAGCCTAATAATTATTTCTTTACTGCTTGGCCAGGTGGATACTGAAGTAATTTCACTCTTTTTAATGTGATGACCACAAACCAGCATCTGACAAGCTTGAAGCAGCTTGTAATTATCAGATGATTGATTGCAGATCCATTTTCTACTCCCTGTTTTTTTCCATAGGAAAAGAGTTGGTTTCAGCATCATGGAATCATTTGAAGTTGGAAAAGACCTCTAAGATCAAGTCTAACTTTTTACCCAGCCCATCTCTTCCTTTTCCTTCTGGGTTTGCCTTATGCAATACTTTCTGTGTGCAGGACAACCAGAAATTAATTTATAGTTGTGTTATAAAATGATTTGTGATTAAGGGAAATTGTGCCTCATGTCCAACCTAAACCTCCCCTGGGGCAGCTTGAGGCCATTTCCTCTTGTGCTGTCAGTTGTTCCTTGGGAGAAGAGACCAACCCCCACCTGGCTCCAACCTCCTTTCAGAGAGTTGCAGAGAGCCAGAAGGTCTCCCCTCTGCCTTCTTTNCAACCTCCTTTCAGAGAGTTGCAGAGAGCCAGAAGGTCTCCCCTCTGCCTTCTTTGCTCCAGGCTCAACAGCCCCAGGTCCCTCAGCTGCTCTTCACCAGTCCTGTTCTCCAGACCCTTCCCCAGCTTTCTTACCCTTCTTTGGACCAGCTCCACCCCCTCAATGTCCTTCTTGGAATGAGTGGCCCAAAACTGACCCCAAAATTCAAGGTGTGGCCTCACCAGTGCCCAGTACAGGGGGAACAATCCCTGCCCTAGTCCTGCTGTCTACACTCTTGCTGATCCAAGCCATGGTGCTGGTGGCCCATGGGCACACTCTGGCTCATCTCCAGCCACTGTCACCAACCCTTGCCCCAGGTCCTTTTCCACCAGGAGGTTTCCAGCCACTCTGCCCCTAGCCTGCTTCAACCAGAACAGGTTGCTTGGAGCCCTAAACATCCTGACCAGGGATGGGGATTCCTCTCTCAGCAACCTGGGACAGGATCTCATTACTCTCATAGTACAAAACTTTCTTCTTTCTCTCCAGTCTGAATCTCCCTCTTTCAGCTGAAGCCATCACCCCTTGTCCTGTCACAACAGGCCCTGCTCAGAAGTCTGGCCCCACACTTCTGATTGGCCCTTTTAAATCCTGAAAGACTGCCAGAAGATCTCCCAAGATATTTTCATTTTCTGGGTCTTGTGTTTTGATCTACAAAGAGCCTGGAAGTGAAGCAGGCTTTGCTTTCCAGCTGAGGCCTCAAGGCAGCTACCTAAGAAATACCAATATTTGAATTTTCCACAGCCTGAATGGCCTTGCTGTGCAGAGAAGCTTCTGAGCCCGGACTGCAGAGTAAGGCAGAACAACTGTCTGTGGATGGAGATGATCTGTTGTGAAACTGTTGTTTTGCTTCTTCTCACCACAGCAAAGAGGCTCAGAAATGCTTCTGTGGCTCAGCCAACTGCCGAGGGTACCTGGGAGGAGAGAACAGGGTCAGCATCCGGGCGGCTGGAGGCAAGATGAAGAAGGAGCGCTCCCGCAAGAAGGACTCGGTGAGCCCAGTTCTGCTTTACAAGTTTGGTTCAGAAGCCTGCTTTTAATTCCTTTCAAACAGTAGCAGCAACCAAGGGCTGACTCTGAGCTTGATCCTCTCAACCTGAGCCTTTGGGTCACCTCCTTAGTCATCTTGCTGGCTTGTGATACCCTCAAGGTTCAGGATTTTCCATTCGTATCGATTGGTTTCTCAGGACCCCTCAGTGTTTGTGTTCTTTGGTTCAGTCTGTGATTCCTGTTTTCTGGAAAGGTTATTTAGTCACCCTGTGGGTTATTTAGCCCAAAGTCCCACCAGAGAAGGACTTCCACGGGTACCATGTCTCTGGTCATCAGGCAACTAAAATTCTGTGTGGTTTGACAAGCTTGAGTTCTACTCCATGATCTGTAAACGTGGGTGGAAGAAAGGCAATACCAGTTCCACCATTTAGGACATCACCTGAAATCTGATGGCTGAGGTGAGGAGGGCAGGTGTTTGTCATCTCCAAGCTGGGTTGTGAAATTGGAAGCTCTGAATTGCTTTTGACTAAGAGTCAAGGTGCTTCCAGGAGGGACTTGTACCAGCACCCATGGTATTTGTGCTGGCTCACAGAATCACAAAATGTCAGGGGCTGGAAGGGACCTCAAAAGCTCATCCAGTCCAACCCCCCTGCCAGAGCAGGATCACCTGCACCAGATCATACAGGAATGTATCCAGGCAGGTCTTGAATATCTCCAGGAGACTCCACAACCTCCCTAGGCAACCTGTTCTAGTGCTCTGTCACCCTCATGGTGAAAATGTTTTCCTCATGCTTCCATGGAACTTCCTGTGCCCCAACTTCCACCCACTGCCTCTTGTCCTGTCATTGGACACAAATGAGGTCACCTCTCAGTCTCCTCTTCCTTAAACTAAAGAGCCCCAGCTCCCTCAAGTCGCTCCTCTTTCAGTTGCAGTTGTGTTTGCAGATGGACTTGAATGAAACATTTTGACTTAAATCAAGACTATTGTACGTGGTTTTTGTAGCATTTCATGTGTGTGATCCTCCTCCAGTGGTTCTCTGCTCCTCACATTGTACTGTGAGGATGACTTCACATGGTAGATGTAGGGAGGCCTCTGAGGGAGGTCTGAGCAAAGCAGCCAAAATGAAGTTTTTCCTGGGTGCAGACTAGAAGATCTTGGCTTCCTACAGGATGGAATGGCGCTGTCCTTGGAGATAGAAACATCAATCCCTATGGATAAGATGTGTTTCCTGCTTTTTTGGGAGGAACTACATCTCCAAATTGGCACTTTCAAGAGTGGAGAATCCAGTAAATGATTTTTAAGTTATTCATAAGGTATCTTGTTGGCCACTGATGAGTAGGCTGAGCTCTGAACCTTGGGTTTGGTGAGGAGAGGAATGCCTCTCTGGTTGCAAAGGTGAAAAATGCCCTCAAGGGGTGTAAGGAGGTAAATCTGTCTGCAAGTAAAAATCATCTTGTAGTGCATATCTGGATTCCAGTGTGAAAAGATAAACTGGGAGTGTTTTGGGATGCACTTTTGGAACTGCCTCTAAAATAGATCTAAAATGAGGTAATCCTTAGGGCGAAGGGGTGTGGAAGTCAGGAGAGCCCTACTTGTTTGGGGCTGTGCCAGCCAGGAGCACAACTGGCTGCCCTTCATTCCCAGTCTAAACAGAACTGGAACTGTGGTCTGGTGTGGGATTTGAGGTCTAAAAAACTCCCATAATAAGGCAGAAAAAAGAAACACTTGAGTCAAGTTCATAGTGACATGGTTCTGGAGAGGCTTTTCCTGCCCCTCAAAGCCAGGGCGGTGGATTGTCTGTGCCGTGACATGAGCCTGGCATGAGCTGAGAGGTGTTTGTCTTTGTCTGTGGTAGGTGGATGGGGAGCTGGAAGCTCTGCTGGAGAATGGAGAAGGTCTCTCAGATAAGAACCAAGTTCTCAGCTTATCCCGGCTGATGGTTCGCATCGAAACGCTGGAGCAGAAGCTCACCTGCCTCAAACTCATCCAGGTGAGGAGGACCCAGGGAAGGGCTGGGATCCACATCCTAGAGAAGCACTGTCCTTGGAGCTTTCGTTAGAGGAGGAGGAGAAAGGTGGCAGGAAGATCTGACACTTGTCCCAACATCTTGAGTGTGAGCTGAGTGGTGCTGGTGAATCATTTGTCATCTCCAGCCTTTGCCCCTTTTAGCTTTGCTGGAAGCCAGCCTGGGTGGTGAAACAAAATGTCCATTCCTAGAAGTGAGTGAGCTCCTTGGGCATGAGAGCTCATCAAAGAATCATGGAATGACCCTTTCAAGGTCATCCAATCCAACCCCCTGCAGTCAGCAGGGACATCTGCAGCTAGAGCAGGTTGCTCAGAGCCCCAAATAACCTGACCTGGAATGGTTCCAGGGATAATCTCCCACCTCTCTGGACAAACTGTGCCAGGGTCTCACCACCCTCACAGTGAAGAATCTCTTCCTTCTCTCCAGTCTGAACCTCCCTCTTTGAGTTGAAACCATCACCCCTTGAAGGCAGTGAGCAGTTTGCCCAATTAAAACTGTCTTCTCTCCAAGATTATCCCCATTTCCACCCCACATGAGTTGCAGCCAGGTTTCTAGGCAGCCCATAACCATTAAGTTTTATCTCCCCAGTATGAGCTGCCCACCAGCTGCTGGTTCTAACAGTCTTGCTACTGCTCCAGACCTGTCTGTTTGGGTCACTCTCCAGCATATAGACTTCTTCTATGTGCTTCTGCATAGAAACTGTGGCTTCTGCAATGGCTTTGGTGGCTACCAGAAGGCCACTTGAGCCCTCAGCTATCTTCCTGTGGACATAAAAGTTTTTGGTTTTTTTCTGGTCTGTGACCATTCCCACCACCTCTCTCTCCCACTTTGTCTGATCCAGAACACACACTCCCAGTCCTGCCTCAAGTCCTTCCTGGAATGTCATGGCTTGTCTCTCCTCTGGATTTGGATGACAGAGCTGGGCGACGGGCGAGGAAGCACTGCGAACAACCTCAAGTTGCAGCTGGAGGTGAGTGATGCCCTCAGGTCTGATGCTTTCCTCATGGCTCAGAACCATGAAGATTTTCTTCTTTCAATATAGAATCATAGATTTTTTTTTATGTTTTTTTTTTTGGTTGGAAGAGACCTTTGAGGTCATGGAGTGCAGCCATTAACCACCACTGAAACACAACCCTCAGCACCACAGCTCCACAGCTTTGAAACCCCTCCAGGGATGGGGGTTCCACCACTGCCCTGGGCAGCCTGGGACAGGCCTTGACAAGCCTCAAGTGGAAGAAACTGTTCCTTGTGTCCTATGGAAACCTCCTTTGGAAACAAGCTGCAGGTGTCCTCAGCACTACAGCCTAGAACTTTTGCTTCAAGGGAAATCCTTAATTCATGGAAAGAATTTGCTCTTGTGGCTTTCCTCAGCTCTCTGAGTGAAGGATGTGAGCCAGACTCCAGTAAAGATCCTAGCTGTTTATTTAGGGATTTTGAGGTACTGCAGCCTCTGATGTGGAGCTGGAATATTTCTCTTTGCATGCAAAAAGACATCTGGAAGTTCCTTCTTTAAGTAATTCTGTGGGTGGTAGTGAGAGGGACAGCAG
Organism: Semnornis frantzii; assembly: GCA_013399775.1. Taxonomy (NCBI): domain Eukaryota; kingdom Metazoa; phylum Chordata; class Aves; order Piciformes; family Ramphastidae; genus Semnornis; species Semnornis frantzii. Next base: position 69,671 of record VWYK01086939.1, on the reverse strand, counting down.
ATCTGCTTGCTTGGCAACATGTCCTATGGGATGGACACTTAGTCCTCATCTGCCTTTCCTTATACAACATTTTAGCTGTAAATACCTGGCATACTTCAGTACTGTTGCATCAGGGGTCTCTCATGTTCAGTTAGAGCTTGCTGACCTGTAGAGTTTGAGTAGACCTACACATACTGCATGTCTCTTGTGCTCTGCAGAGTGTGTTCATAGGATCAAAGAATGGTTTGGGTTGGAAGAGACTTTAAAGATTATCTAGTTCTAACTCCCCTACCATGGGCAGGGACACCTCCCACTAGCCCAGATTGCTCAGGGGCCTCATCCAACCAGGCCTTGAACATCTTCACTGAAGGGGCATCCACAGCCTCTCTGGGCAACCTGTACCAGTATCTCTCCACTCTCACTGTAAAGAACTTCTTCCCAATCTCCAGTGTACATCTGTCTTCCTCAAGCTCCAGTCCATTCCCCCTTGTTCTGCCACTACAAGCCCTTGTAAAAAGTCCGTCCCCAGCTTTCTTGTAGCCCCTTCAGGTACTGGAAGACTGCTTTAAGTTCTCCCTGGAGCCTTTTCTTGTCACTGATGGGCCATGCATGTTGCATACAAGATATGGATTCAGCAGATGCCTCTGGATTTGTTTCCAGATGATGTCTTGAGGCTTTTCAGCGCTTCTAGCCAAGGCAGAAGTGCTTTACTGCTGCTGGGTCAATCTTCCTCTCACCATGGTCCAACAGTCTCTGTGTTGCTTGTGAAGCTACAGAGAGATCTTTCAAGACCAAGTCTGTTGCAGTAACTGCTCTTAGGAGAGACTGAGCTGTTCCCCTTGGGGACTGCAGGATTCTCTTCTTTGGGGTAGGTAGGGTCCATCCCACTTCATAGATGTTGAAGCTGTTGCTCTAAGAGAGTCTCAACTCCCTGAAAGGAAATTGGAGCCAGGTGGGCTTGGTCTCTTCTGCCAAGGAACAAGTGATAGGGCAAGATGAAACAGCCTCAAGTTGTGCCAGGGAAGGTTTAGGTTGGATGTGAGGAACAATTTCTTGCCCTTGAGCATTGTCAGAGCCTTGCCCAGGGCAGTGGTAGAGTCCCTGTTCCTGAAGGGGTTTCAAAGCCATGGAGATGTGGTGCTGAGGGCCATGGTTTAGTGGTGCCCTGGCAGTGCTGGGTTAAGGGTTGGACTCTGTCATCTCAAAGGTCTCTTCCACCCAAAATAATTCTCTGACTTCTGATCTCTTGATGTTTCTGATCAGGTTTATCTCCATGTAACCCATCTAACCCTGCTGATTCTCCTAGCAATGACTCTGACCAACTTGAAGCATCTGAACTCTCTGCAATCACTTTTATTTGCTAGATTAGTTTCATTGCTAAATCCTTGTGCTCACTGTTTTCCACCCCCTTACTTCAGCAGAAGTTCAGCACTGCAGTCCAGCCTTGAGGGAGGATACTGCTGTCTCCAACCCACGACCTCTTAACCACCATACTGATATTTCAGACTCACCTCTTGCTGAGAGCAGGAAATTCTCCCAGGTTGGAGGGCTTTAAGTTCTGGTGGCTCTAACAATGTGGGTTTTGTCTTTGCTGTCAGATAATGAAGACTTTGGAGCTCCTGCCCATACCTACCAAGAACATGCTGGAGGAGAGCAAAGTTCTCCCCATTATTCAGCGCTGGGCTCAGACCAAGACTGCTGTCCCCCAGCTCAGTGAAGGCGATGGCTACTCGAGTGAGAACACCTCACGGGCTCACACACCCCTCAACACCCCAGATCTTTCCACCAAGCAGAGTGCAGAAGGTGACACAGACACCCCCAAGAAACTGGTCTTTAGGAGACTGAAGATTATAAGTGAAAACAGCATGGACAGTGCCATCTCAGATACAACCAGTGAGCTGGAAGGGAAGGAGGGCAAGGAGGACCTGGACCAGCTGGAGGGAGCCCCAGTGGAAGTGCCAGAGGAGCAGCAGCAACCTCAGGAGATCAAAGCTGCCGTCGAGGCACCAGTGGAGAGCAGCAAAGCCCAAGCCGCAGAGCTGGAGGCTGAGCCTGAAGCTGAGGTGAAGGAGAGCAATGGTACGAAGCTGGAGGAGCCCATTGCAGTGGAGACACCGTCTCAGGATGAAGAGGAAGGTGTCTCTGATGTTGAGAGTGAGAGAAGCCAAGAGCAAACAGACAAAATTGTGGATGTCAGCGATCTGGCCACCAGGCTGCTGGACAGCTGGAAGGAGCTCAAGGTAAGAGGCACCTTCCTGTAGTTCCATTCTTTCTGCTCTTGCAGATGTGTGGAGTTGGTCGTGGTTCTGTGCAAATGGGGCTCAGCTGTCCTCTTGGTAGATGTTTGATGGCTCACAATGGCCTTTTCTACAGAAAAGGGTTTTCTCCAGGTGCTTTCTAGATGTTTCTTTCCATCACAAACTGCTCTGTGTGTGACAAGAGCAAGGTGTAGGACAAGAAGAAACAGCCTCAAGTTGCCCTGGAGGAAGTTTAAGTTGGACGTGAGGAACAATTTCTTCCCCTCGAGGGTCGTCAAGGCCTGTCCCAGGCTGCCCAGGGCAGTGGTGGAGTCCCCATCCCTGGAAGGGTTTCGAAGCCATGGAGATGTGGTGCTGTGGTTTGGTGGTGACCTGGCAGTGCTGAGCTAATGGTTGGACTCCATGATCTCAAAGGTCTCTTCCAACCCAAACCCTTCCATGATTCTGTGACTCTCAAGAGGTTTCCAGATGTCAGTGGCTTACACACTGAGAAGAGCAGATAATTCAGCTTGGGCACCACAAAGACACCGTAGTCACACAGGTATTCTTTAAGCTGTCCATGGGGAGGACAATTTAAAGGGACTGAGGTTCCTTACTCATCCCACCAGACAAAGAGGCAATGACAGCACCACAAACTTTTTTTTTTTTGTTTGAGCAGGTCACTGTCTGTCAAGGTTGAAACAAATTGGTGGACCACCTGCTCCTAAACTTAGTTACCACGAACATCATCAGTGGTCTCTGTCCTCTTAACATCTGCTTTTCATCTCCAGAGTGTAGACCCTGCAGAAAGTGGTCTGTTGGCCTTGTTGTCTTCTCTTGGCAGTAGCTCTAGTGCTGGTTAACCTCTGAGTGTTTTACATGAGGCAAATGCTCAGACTTGAGCTTTTGAAGACTGATGAGGGTGCAGCTCCTCATGATTTTGGTCTCACCAAGGTTTTCCTGGACCAGATAACTTGGGCTTGGTGGCTGCAGGCTGCCTTCTCCAGGATCAAGCCCCTTGGGCAATTTGGCTGCTCAGTCTTCAGAGTGGGGTTTTCTTTGATAGACATGGGAGGATGTTCTAGTAACTCATCACTCAACAGCTGAGGCATTTCCTGGAATTTCTTTAGAAGGTCTTCACCCATCTGCTGGAGAAGGTTGTGGAGGCCCTTCTCTTAGTCAAGCATCCACCTAGTTTGACATACTGGAAGTAGCCCTTAAGTTGCTGATTTATGTATCAGAAAGATTTACCCATTGAGTTTGGCAGTGAGGCTGATAAAAATAAGGGCACAGCAACCTCTGCTTGCTCATGGACCTTTGCTTCCCCATGAACCCCATGCTTGTACCACCAGTGACCACAACTACAAATGTTCATGTTTATAAACCAGATCTAGAGCTTTACATATGGCTCGATCTCTTAGTGGGCATGAAGAGGAGTGTGAGCAGCAGGTCAAGGAAGATTCTCCTCCCACTCTGCTCTGCCCTTCTGGGGTCACATCTGCAGAACTGGATCCAGTTCTGGACTTCCCAGTTCAAGAGAGACAGGGAACTACTGGAGAGAGTTCAGTGGTGACTGGGAAGCTGCTGAGGGTCCTGGAGCATCTCTGGGGGGAAGAAAGGCTGAGAGCCCTGGGGCTGTTGAACCTGGGGAAGAGCAGACCCAGAGGGAAGCTTCTTGATGTTCATTGAGAGCTGAAAGGACCATGTGGGACAAGAGGCTGGGGCCAGGCTCTTGTCAGTGGTGCCCAGTGACAGGACAAGGGGCAGTGGACACAAACTGGAACCCAGGAGGTTCCATCTGAACAGGAGGAGAAACTGCTTTGTTGTGAGGGTGCTGGAGCCCTGTCCCAGGCTGCCCAGAGAGGTTGCGGAGTCTCCCCGTGTGGAGAGATTCCAAGTGCCCCTGGCTGTTGTGACGCTGGGCAAACTTCTGTGAGTGTGCCTCCTTTGGCAGGAGAGTTGGTCTGGATGATCTCCAGAGGTCTCTTCCAACCCCACCATGCTGTGACTTAAGATCTTACTTCAATCCCTGAAGTTCTCAGCAGAATTTTGTTCTCCTGAACATTAAACGTAGTCCCTGTGCCATATAAACCTTGGTGGGAGAGGAGGGAGATCTTCATGTAGCAGCAACTAAACCATGTTTGTGTAGAACAGTTAGGTTGTGGTTTGGGTTTTCTTTGCCCTCATTACCAAGAAGATTTGGTAATTCACCAGATTTTAATTTACAGACACTTAATGTTTGTGTGAGGCTCATGATTTTCTTGATTGAAGACACTGTCAGGTTGGATTTAGCGTTACCAAAGTCCTTTTCCACCCATTGCTGATGGCTGGGTGAAGTTAAGTCAAGTCTTAGCCCTACACTGCTTTGAAGACCTGCTTTGGGCTCCCTATGCTCAATTTTCTGTCTGCACCCAGCTGTGATCACTCCCAGGGCCACATGCTGAGGTGTTGCACAGAACATGTGTTGGAAGCCACCAATGAGAAGTGTGAAGGTTGGCAAAACTAATGGGTCCTCTAAAATGCTGGGTCAGCACCAAACTTGATCTGACAGTGTGGTTGTATCACCAAGGCTTGTGTTTGCTCTTGAGCTTGAAGAAGCTCAGCTGTGGCTATCTAGAGACTGTTGCCTGTTGGACAAGATGACCTTTGGAGATCCTTTCCAACTCAAACCATTCTGTGATTCATCACAGTTGGTCTTGCTGTGGATTTACATCTTCTCCATGTGCTAAGTAATTAACCTCAGCTCATTGTGAGGCCACTCCGGGTGCAGTGTATGTGTCTGGCTGTAGGGATGTGGCTCTGCTTCCAAACTCTAGCTTTGGAGTAATCCCACCAAATCCCACCCAAAAAGCAGAACCATGCCATGGCTGCTCTTCTCCTGTTGGGAGACTGTGATCTGGGGTGGGGGGGGGATTCATTGTGACCTGGACCAATCATGGCACTAAGAGTTAACTGCTTCTGTCCTACTCTCACCTGTTAAGATGCCACCGTAGCCCAACCTCAAGGTTGACCAATGTCCAAAAGAAAGACTAAGGTGGCAGAGAAATGCCCTAGATGGACAGGGGATGGAGGATAACCTTGGAAGCTCCCAGTGGCAGGAGAGCCAGGTGCCTTTTCCACCACAATCCCAAGCTTTTTAGAAGCTGTTTTTGTTGGGAGTGATTGAACACCTGCCATAGCCAGCATTGGACTGGGTGGGTGGGAGGGTCTGGAAGCTGCTAACTTAAGCTATGTCCTCTCCAGTCTTGCTGATGACCCCCTTGTAATTTCAACCATTTCCATCTAGCTTCTCAGGGCAGCAAGGAGCTGACCATGGGTCTTGCCTTTCTCAACTCCATTTTCACCTCCGTGCTGAAGAAGGGAGAGGACATAGCGTGGTGAAGAGCCGGGAAGATGGTTGGGAAGCTGGCTGAGGATGATGATGATGGTGCATGAGCAGTGTAATAGGTGAAAAGAGGACAGAGGTGGTTAACTCGGTGACGCCAACGTTCTTTTGGTGCGTCCAATGGGCGTCGCTCCGGGGCAAATCCCAACTCCTGGCATGAAAGGATTTCAGTGAGCTATTATTTTTCTCTACCTCTATACACAGGACTTGTAAGTCCTCAGTTTACAGAGCTGCTACATTCCAGCTCCTCAGCCCACGAGGAGCTGGTTCACAGCCATGTCCCCAGCACAGGACACACTGACACACTCCCCAGCGGGATGAGTTTTCAGCCTGGGCTCGTGCCCGCCAGTGCCGCGCTCCTCGGAGGTGGTGCACGTCTCCTCCCATGCTGAAAACTCAGCTTTTGAGTGACACAGCCTTGCTGAACACCCAGCAGAGGTGCAGGTGGTGGTTCAGCATGGTTCTTACAGTTGTCTTAGCCCACTACAGCCAGAGGATTGCACTCAGGTAAGGCTCTGTGGAGTGATGCATCTATCCAAACCTGTGATGGAGGTGGCACACAGCATGGTGGCCAGCAGACCCGGAGGTTAACCCTCTTGATATCACAGAATGTTAGAGGTTGGAAGGGACCTCCAGAGATCATCAAGTCCAACCCCCTGCCAAAGTAGGATCCTCTGGGGGAGTTCACACAGGAATGCATCCAGGGGGGTTTGGGAAGTCTGCAGAGGAGACTCCACAACCTCTCTGGACAGCCTGCTCCAGGGCACTTTCACTGTCACTGTGAAGAAGTTTCTCCTCATGTTGAGGTGAAACCTCTCTTCCAGTTTGTAGCTGTTTATCCTTGTCTTATTGCTGCTGACTACTTAGAAGAGATTGGCCCCAGCCACTTGGCACCCACCCCTCAGATATTTGAATCACAGGAAGAAGAAGTAGGGTCAGCAGCACCAAGCATTTCTCAATGTCCTCTGTGTGGCTTAGGTTTCAGTAGCTAAGGCTGAAGAGCACTTTGGGCTTCAAGCACAGCTTGTGCTTTAATAGCACTGATGGTCAAGAGTGGTCAGGCCGGGAGGTTTCCTCACCACTTACATCAAAGCAGAGCCTTGAGGTCCTGCAGCTTCACCACCCCAGCTTCTTGTGATGGCCAGTTACACACCTGAAGTCTGTCCCACAGTGAACCTGTGTGAAGAAAGCCAACTGTATCCTGGGCTGCAACAAGAGAAGTGTGCCCAGCAGGTCGAGGGAGGTGATTCTCTCCCTCTACTCCACTCTGGTGGGACCCACCTGGAGTATTGGAACCCCTATTACAAGAAAGATCTGTCCAGAGGAGGGCCAGAGAATGATCACAGGGCCGGAGCTGCTCTGCTATGGAGACAGACTGAGAGAGTTAGGGCTGTTCAATCTAGAGAAGAGAAGGCTCCCAGGAGACCTTATTGAGGCCTTCTAGTATCTGAAGTGGGCTACAAGACAACTGGGAAGGGCCTTTTTAGGGTGTCAGGTAATGATAAGACTGNGTGCAGGGGGGCTGGAACTGGATGATCCTTGAGGTCCTTTTCAGCCCTGAAAATTCTATGATTCAAATCTATGATAAGACTTGGTGCATCCCACCATGCTAGCATGGTTCTGGAGCTGCTGTGCTGCAGGTGGGACTGAGCTGCTGGCACCCACCCCTGGGCAGGCAGAGCATGCCCTCACCTTGGCTAGGAGTTGTAGCTGTGAGGATCTCCAGATCTTACCTTTGTGCCCTTTCTCTTCTACAGTGAAAATTTCTGGCAGCTTCATTATCAGCCTGAAGAGGGATAGCAGAGCTTGGGTGACTCCAGGAAAACTCACCTTTTGTCTTTTCCTGAGGCAGCCTTTCCAAATCAGGAGCAACTGGCTGTGCCTCTGGCACCCACACCATGGGCTTTAATTAGGAGCCTTTTAATTTGTTAGAGCAAAGCCAGTTTGTGAAGACAATAGGCACTGGTGAGTGTCCAAGCTGTTGTTTGTGGTGGGCTTTCTTGGCCTTCAGGCAGGGACATTGTGGCGTTAGTCTTTCTCTTGCTCTTCACCACCGTCCCTTGGCATCATGCTGGAGCTTCGTGCTTGTGCAGAGGAGGGAGGAAAGCCAGGGAGTAGAGATCCAGTCCTGGCTAGTGGAGCATTTGGGATCCAGCCTGGTGGGGGTTGGATTCACTGCTGTAATGTTTTCTCAGCAAATGGACAGCCTAAGTTCAGAGAACTCCAGAGCAGAGCTAGAGGAGGCAGCACAGTCATCTTGGCTTTGAGCTTGTAAGCCCTGGCAGGTGTGGTGAGCTCCAGTGGGGTGCAGGTGGCCTTCCAGCTCTACATGCAATCAAGAGTCATTTCATTTGGAGAAGACCTTTAAGATCAAGTCCAGCCATCCTCTAACTCTACATTCTCCCATCTACACCTAGGTCAATCCTCCCAGGTTTAGAGTTCACCTCTCTGGCTCCAGGAAGAGCATGCCTGATCCCTGGACAGAGGTTGGCACAGGCTGGTGTAAAAGAGCCGTCACCCCTTTGGCACCTGGGGTCGTGTTGGCATTGGTGCTTCCCTACACCTGTCTTGGGTGCTTTCTTGCACCCATCCTTGGTGTTTCTCTCCACCCCTTGATCTTCCTAGTCCTGTGGAACCATAAGGGAGAGATTTCTGGAGAGGATTTCATGAGGCATCTTCCTTTCCTGCTGCTACTGCAGCCTTTAGTCTTGAGATGGTTCTTCAGCCCTCCTGCCTCTCTCGAACCAAGGATGGGTTTATGCCTGCAGATGCACAACCCAAATCCTGCCTTTTCTTTTTCTCCTTTCTCTCACAGCCTTGTGTCACTTTCCTTTGTTTAATTCTCTGACCAGTTCATTCAGACTGGTTCTGGAGCACCTTCCATTTGGATTCTGTTAGTGGTGGTGGCATCCATCCAGCAGCTGAGCACGCTCAAAGCCAGCAGCTTCCACTTCCAATGCTAAAAGAGGCTTTTCTTTGGAGTTCTCCCTGACTGGCATCTGCTTTGACCACCATCTGCTTTTCATGGAGCAGTTTTGACACATTCCTTCCTTTGTTGTTGGTTCAAAGGCTCTGCTCCCTCCTCATCTTCACCAGTCTGGTGCTGGAGGGTCTGCAACCCATTGAGTACATCTGTAGCTGCTCTCTAGCAAGATGTGGCTTGCTTCCTGGTGTTGAGAAACCCAAAATGATCTGGGCAACTTGGACCTTCCTAAGGGCCATGCACTTTGATGGGATGACTCCTGCCATGGGTTCATCCATTTTCATGGTCACAGCTGTGTCTTCCAGAGGAAGAGGCCTTCTCTGCCTGTGGAAGCAGATGCTTTCTTGCCCCTTGCACTCACAACCATCTTTGACCTCAAAGCTTAAGACGTGATGATCTCTGTTGAGTTGAAACCACTTCCTAGCTTCAGCAGTGGAGCTGCCAATGCCATGGTGAGCCTAAAGCAACACATGGCAGGAGCAGGCAGTGCCACATTAGCCAGGTCCACTTACTCCCTGTCCCCTCCTATCCCCATTGATCTTTTTTTCAAGTAGTTTCCCAATGCATATCCTACTATTTAATGGGACAAACCATTTTAGCAACTGGGGTGGCTTAGCTCTTCCCTCCACTTACTGGTGGTGTTCTTGGGTGCTTCATCCATCACCTCATGGTTTCTTGTTTTCCCCCATCACACCTTATGCTGATGGGAGCTGTGCTTGGGGCTACCTGTGGGGTGGCTTTTTGAAATTGTTGCTCTGCAGCGTATCTCAGAATGGAGATTTTTGGAGAGGGGTGGTGTGGGAGAGAGAAAAGAGATGGAGAAAACCTGTAGCTGGTGGGGTTTTGGGTTCTGCAGAAGCTGCCTTTGTGGTCTGATTCTTCCCATGTGAGGAAGCAAGAGGCAAAATAATTTCTGCTGCTGGGTGGCAAGCCAAGAGCATTTTATGGGCTTCATTATCCCAGTGGGCTCCTTCTGCATCCCACCTCAGCCCAAACAGTGTGAGCAGCTGCCTTGTTTCACAGAATCTCAGCATGGTAAGGGTTGGAAGGGACCTCTGGAGATCATCCAGTCCACAGCAGGGGCACCCACAACAGTTTGCCCAGTATCACAATGCCTGGGGAGGGTTGGAATCTCTTCGCACGAAGAGACTCCACAACCCCTCTGGGCAGCCTGGGACAGGGCTCCAGCACCCTCATACCAAAGAAGCTTCAGGTGGAACCTCCTGGGTCCCAGTTTGTGCCCGTTGCCCCTTGTGCTATCCCTGGGCACCACTGACAAGAGTCTGGCCCCAGCCTCATGCCTCCCATGGTCCCTTTAGCTCTTGCTGAGCATTGATCAGATCTCCTCTGGGTCTGCTCTTCTCCAGGAGGCATCTGCACATGGTTGCTGTGCTGTGTTCAGGCTCCATGAAAAAGCTAAATCAGTATCGAAGAGAATAAAAACCTTGGCCAAAATCCCTCCCCCCCTTTTTTTTCTTGGTGCTTTTTTAACCTTCAGCAACACTTTTGAAGTGGTTTTGTCTTGTGACCAGCCCACAAGAGGCTTTCTTCCATTTTCCTCTGCTGAAAGGAATTAATTTTCATAGCCCAGGGGGCACATGGAGTTGTTGGGGTTTTTTTTTCCCTGACGCAATAAAATTGGGACTTTCAGACCTGGTTTCTCTCATTAACTCCAGGGCTGGAGGTGGGCACATTGCTAAGGAGTGAGGCAATCTGGTGCAAAGTTGAGACAACAGTCAAGGAATTCCAACCACCCTGAACACCTCAGGATTTTATTTAGTAAATGAACACTAGAGAAGGTTGAGAGTCAAAGTGAACCCTCAAAGAACAGTTCTAGGAATGGGGTATCTCCCACCTCTCTGGGCAATCTGGGACAGAGTCTCAACCTACAAAAAGCTCTTCCTTCTCCCCAGTCTGAATCTTCCTCTTTCAGTTGAAACCATCAACCCTTGTCCTGTCACAACAGGCCCTGCTCAAAAGTCTATCCTCAGCTTTCCACCTGGCCCTGTGAAGCACTGAAAGGCCACCAGAAGGTCTCCCTGGAGCCTTCTCTTCTCCAGACCGAACAAACCCAACTCTCAACTCGGTCTCACAGCCCTCCCAGCATTACTGTGGCCTCCTCTGGCCCTGCTCCAACAGGTCCCTGTCTGTGCTGTGCTGAGCACTCCAGAGCTGGATAAAAAGCAGGGTATGGAGTTGGCAGCTGTAGGATAAGGGGAGGTGAGTGTTGGTAGCTGGTCTGCAGCCTTCACTACATGCTTGGTCTAAGGGGTTCTCTCAGACCTTGGTGATGATCTCCTGCTCATTTCCCTCAGAGTTCTCTGATGTTCAGTGTTAGACTGTTCATGAGGAACAATTTCTTCCCCTTGAGGGGTGTCAAGGCCTGTCCCAGGCTGCCCAGAGCAGCGCTGGAGTCCCCATCCCTGGAGGGGTTTCCAGGATGAGCTGTGCTGAGGGCCATGGTTCAGTGGTGACCTGGAAGGGCTGGGCTCGTGGTTGGACTTAGTGATCTTCCAAGGCAGAATGCATGGGACTTTGAGAAACTTACTGTAGCAGACATCCCTGCTGACTGCAAGGGGATTGCACTAAGAGCTTTAAAGGTCCTTTCAAAGGTCCCTTCCCACCAAAACCATTCTATGTTTCTGTGATGTCTATTTCCCACTCACAGAGCCACAAAATGCTACAAGCTGGATGGACAACTCCAGTTCCTCACAGGGCTATGTAAAACTGCCTTGAGGACCAGGATGGGTACAGCAAAAGGTTTTCAGATGCTGGTGAGAGACAGACACATCACCTCAGTGTTTTTTAGACAGTGTTTTAGTCAACCTTGTTTACCAGGGTGGAGCGGCCTGCGTTTGGTATCAGAAGCCACCTAAACTCAAACATCAGATGCTGAGCAGAGACACCTCAGTAACTTCCCTAACCCCAACACTTTTCCTTCAAGAGACACATTTCTGTTGTTTGAAGTTCTGATGGAAAGGTTGAATTATGATCATCCTGTTGGGATTCTTGAGCAGCTGAAGGTCTGACCTTTGCCTGTGCCTTGCTTTGCAGGAGGTGTACCGCATCCCCAAGAAGAGCCAAGCGGAAAAGGAGAACAGTGGTAAGTAGTTGTGTTTTCCCAGTTCATTTTCCCCAGTTTGAGATGTCAGAAGTTGTTCTGCCTTCGCATTCCTGCTCCTGGTGAGCAGGGAGGACAATCCAAGCAGTGGGTGATGGAAAGCAAAGTTGTTATGGAGCCACCCATAACTTGGTTGCATGTACAGAAAACACTGAAGCTGCAAGAAGGGGGGAGCTTGAAAGATGCTGAATGATCAAAATCGTCTCTTTCTGATCTGTTTTCCCCACCAGCCACCAGTGGCAGAGAGGCAGCTGGCCACAGGGATCAGACTCCTACTCCAAAGAACCCCATCCTGAGCCGGGAACGGGATCCTGAGAGGCAGAGCCAGAGCAAAGAGAAGAAGAGACGCAGAGATTCCTTATCCCCCCCGGCCTCAGCCTACGAGCGAGGAACCAAGAGGCCAGAGGACAGGCAAGTTGTCCTGGTGGCAGGGCTGAGGACCTGACCACTGAGTTGAGAGTGTTGGATCTGCTGTTGTCCTGGGTGAAAACACTGGGAAAAATGGTTCTGATGAGCTTTGAAAGCGCCCAGGGATGGAGAGGGAAATCTCACCTGTGTGGTGAGCTGTATTCCCTCGCCAGAGCTGGGTGGCTCCGTGCTTTTAGGTGGCCTTTTCTCTTGGATATCCCCCACACCTTCACTGTTATGTTCCCTGCACCTTCACCTTCAGATCCTCTGCACCTCCACCTTCAGCTCCCCTCCTCCACGTGCACCTTCAGATCCCTCTGCACCTTCAGACACACTTTGGGAATTAGATCATAGGGTCACAGCATGGTTTGGTTTGGAAGGGACCTTCAAAATCATCCAGTTCCAACCTCCCTGTCATGAGAAGGGACACTGCCCACTAGCCCAGGTCACTCAAGGCCTCATCCAATCTGGCCTTGAGCACCTCCAGGGAGGGAGCATCCACAGCCTCCCTGGACAACCTGTCCCAGAATCTCACCACCTTCACTGGAAAGAAGGGTGACAAAGGAAGCCGTATGCTGCTGTCACATGGAAATTTAGGGATGTAGCCCTCCTAAACATCCTGGCTTGGATCAGCAATGCTGTGGCCAGCAGGAGCAGGGCAGCAATCATCCCCCTTGAAACTGGGCACTGATTGGGCCACACCTCAAATCCTGGGTTTGGGCCCTGCACTGCAAGAAGGACTCTGAGGGGCTGAAGCAGGTCCAGAGAAGGGTAATGGAACTGGTGATGAGTCTGGAGGACAGGGCTGGTGAGAAGCAACTGAAGAGGAAAGGAGGCTGAGGGAAGACCTTGTGGCTCTCTCCAGCTCCTGAAAGGAGGTTGGAACCAGGTGGGGGATTGGTCTCTTCTCCCAAGGAACATGCAATTGGACAATCCTATGGATCCAAACCATCACTTTTCTAGATTCAGACCCTGCAGCAGCTCTCAGGGTCATTTCCCAACATCCCATGAATACATCCAAACCCTCCCAAGGCTGGAGAGGCAATAGAGGTCATGGTGGTGGCCAGGCTGGCCATCCAACATGTGAGTCACTGGCTGCTCCCTACCAGATGCCCATTTTCCTCCTTCAAATGTTGCTTCTTAATTAAGAGAAGGAAAATATTTTGTGTCTTGTCTTATAGGGAGCCTTCAGGTCATGTTGAAGGCCCAAGAACACCAAGGAATGTCCTCTAAAGAAGTTCTGTTGTCCCTCTTAAGCAGGATCTGAAGCCACTTAGTAATGAGGGAACAATGGGTGGGGAGACAGCCAGAGAAAGGAACTTTTGTCCTGGTGTGGAGCTGTGCTGGGAGAGTCTAAAACGTGGATAAAGAATAGGATGTAAATCTATACAACTGGGATGTGAATCTGTACTGCTGTGGGACAAATCTGTAGCAATGGAGTTAAACACTTGGAGGGTGGAGACTTCACCAAGTGGACCTGAGTAATGGTGGTTAAGAAACATGTGGAAGGTTGGAAGAAATAAGGGTGGGTTTGGTGTCATTTGAGACAGAAAAGGCTCTTTGGTGGGTGAGGAGGTGCCTGCTGTGGCTCTTCCCTCCTGTGGCCTTGTCCTTGTTGGTGAGAATATCCACTGGGAGAAAGAGCAGGGTGCTGGCAGCCTTCTTCTCTCACCCTTCTCCCTCTACCCTTCTTTAAGATGAGGGGCAACAGACACAAGCTGGAACCCAGGAGGTTCCATCAGAACAGGAGGAGAAACTTTGGTGTGAGGCCTGTCCCAGGCTGCCCAGAGAGTTAGTGGAGTCTCCTTTTCGGGGGAGATTCCAAATTCCTCTGGGCATTGTGATGCTGGGCAAGCTGCTGTGGGTGCCCCTGCTTTAGCAGGGGGGTTGAACTGGATGATCTTCAGAGGTCCCTTCTGTGTCCCTTCTCTCCCCACCATTCTGTGATTCTCTAGGTTGCTCTCCTCAGTCTGGTTGTCCTTCATTGTTACAGGAAGGATTTCATAAGACAATGAAATAGGTGGAGAGCAAAACAATGAGAAGGTCCTTGCTAGCTTGGTCTGTCCACACCGAGCCCTCCACATTCCCCTGACCATCCTTCCACGCTGGCTGCCTCTGCTGTAAACTCTGCAGACAGCACCAGGAAACACTTTATTACTGCAATTAAACTCCTCAGTCAATGAGGTTCTCATTAACAGATACTTGCAGCTCCTCTGGGAACGGGAGGGGACATCTGAAGTGGATCTGGTGGTAGCAGTGTGCTTTTGATACGTAAATGGAACCCACCAACGTGAAGTCAACAGCTAGGGGGATATCCAGGATGCTTTGCAGAACCCTTTCTTTTAGGGCTGTGAAGCATTTTCCTTTTTAATCCCAGTTTTACCACACTCATAACTTCTCAAAATACCCACCTTTGATCTTGTAACATTCTGTGGTTGGGCTCCGAGCAACCTCCTTAGGCTTTTGGTGTTGGTTTGTTTGGGTTTTTGTTGTTTTTGGGGTTTTTTTTCCATAACTCCTTGGAAAAATCCCTCCAGCTGCTCCATGTCTTGGGATGAAAGTCCAAAAAAAAAAAAAAAAAGGAATTAAAACCACCCTGGCACACTTCAGTGTTTTTAAAGCTGTATCTGTGGTGTGGTAAAGAGTTTGAACTCCAATCAGGAAGGAGCTGTTTGTAATTCTCCATCTTTGTCACGTCTGCAAAAGCCAGCAGCTCTGCCAGTCCTGGGGAGGTCCTTAGGCAAAGGAATGAGAGGTTTTCCTCATTGCTGAGCTGTCCTGGTCTTGGAGGTGAAGAGAGAATCAGAGTTCTTTGGTTTGGAAAAGCTCTCTAAGATCCTCAAGTCCAACCATCAACCCAACATCACCATGGTCATCAAACCATGTCCCAGAGTGCCATGTCCACACATTTCTTGAACACCCCCAGGGATGGTGACTTCACCACCTCCCTGGGCAGCCTGTTCCAGTGCCTTGACCATTCTTGCAGCAAATAAATTGTTCCTTATGTCTGACGTAACCCTCCCCTGCCGCAATTTAAGGGCATTTCCTCTCATTCTGTCACCTGGTATTAGACAGAAGAGACCAAGCCCCACCTCAGTCCAATTTCCTTGTCATAGAGAGCAGTGAGATTTTCCCTGAGCCTCCTTTTCTCCAGACTGAACAACCCCAGGTCCCTCAGCTGCTCCTCATCCAGACCTGTTCTCCAGACCCTTCATCCTTTTTGTTGCCCTTTTCTGGATCTGTTCCAGGAACTCAGTGTCTTTCTTGACCTTCTGTATAAAGATCTCTTCCAGACTCCCTCTTTGTTGGTTCTGCTTTGGTAAACCATGACAGAAAGTCTCCAGCATGGGCACCCAGACTCTTCATGGAGCAGCCTACCAGTTCTTCCCAGGTTCCCTGTTGGCCCTGGACATGTCTTCCCTCTCTGGGTGTCTGAGTGCTGCATCACAGGTTCTCCAGACATTTTGCTGCTTTTTGCATCTCCGTTAGCCTCAGCACTGAACTGAAATTTGCAAATCCACTGGGACTTAGCTCACCACAGAGTTTTAGGCATCGGAAGGGACCTCTGGAGATCATCCAATCCAACTCCCCTTGCTAAAGCAGGGGCACCAGAGAAGGAGGCTCCACAACCTCTCTGGACAGCCTGGGACAAGGCTCCAGCACCCTCACAACAAAGAAGTTTCTCCTCCCATTCAGATGGAACCTCCTGGGTCCCAGTTTGTGCCCCCTGCCCCTTGTGCTGTCCCTGGGCACCACTTACAAGAGTCTGGTGCCAGCCTCTTGCCTCCCATGGTCTGTTTAGCTCTTGCTGAGCACTGAGAAACTCCTCTCTGGGTCTGCTCTTCTCCAGGCTCAGCAGCCCCAGCCTTTCTTCCTTACTGAAATGCTCCAGGCCACTCGGCATCTTCAGAACCTCCACTGGGTTCTATCCAGTAGTTGCTTGGCTGCTTCCCCAGCTCCTTGCCTGTGGATG
The DNA here is from genome assembly GCA_013399775.1 of Semnornis frantzii. Taxonomy (NCBI): domain Eukaryota; kingdom Metazoa; phylum Chordata; class Aves; order Piciformes; family Ramphastidae; genus Semnornis; species Semnornis frantzii. The sequence goes on along the minus strand of VWYK01086939.1, from coordinate 53,585 downwards.
AGCAGGACCAGCGGTGTTTCTCTGAGTTGGTCAAGCATGGTCAACAAATGTTCTTAAGAGCCGAGGCTGCTGTTGGGAGCATTTGTGTCTCTCTAGTTCTGCTGCCATCAGAGGTGGCCCTTTTGCTGGCAGAACCCTGTCTCTGCAGGTTTGGGAGGTCTCACAAAGCCTTTCCTTCCCTTCCTGTTGCAGGTATGACACACCAGCATCTTCAAAGAAGAAGGTCCGGCTCAAGGACCGCAGCAAGCTGTCCACCGAGGAGCGCAGGAAGCTGTTTGAGCAGGAGGTCGCCCAGAGAGAAGCCCAAAAACAACAGCAGCAACTTCAAAGCCTAGGAATGACTTCTCCCCTCCCCTACGACTCCATGGGCTATGGCACCGCCCACCACAGCTTCATCGGTTACCCCCCCGGCTACCCCATGCAAGCCTACGTAGACCCCAGCAACCCCAACGCCGGCAAGGTGCTTCTCCCCACGCCCTCCATGGATTCCATGTGCTCACCAGCGGCCTACGAGCACCCTCAGACTTTGGTTGGGCACACCGTGGAGCCAAACTTGACAACCCCCCAGCCAGTACCAGTAGTCCAGCATGTAGCAACGACGATGGAGGTGACGACTCCGCAGTACGTAGCGCAGAGCGACACCGCCGTGGTGCATCAGGAGGCCAATGTCGCCGTCCTGCCCGTGGCCACGCCGGGCACGGTGCAGAGTCAGAGCTACGGGGTCTGGGATTCCAGCCAGCAGACTGTGGCTGTCCAGCAGCAGTACTCACCAGCCCAGTCCCAACCAGCCATCTACTACCAAGGACAGACCTGTCAGACAGTCTACGGGGTGACGTCACCCTACTCGCAGACCACCCCACCCATCGTACAGGTAACTGCCAGGCAGGGCGCACCGCTGGCATCCGGCACCCACGAAACAAAGAGTTCCAATCTCCTGCACATGACTTGCTCGCTCTTTACTAGTACTCTGACTAAATTAGGAGCAGGTGTCAATCTGTTTAGAGGGTAGGAGGGCCCTGCAGAGGGACCTGGACAAGCTGGATGGGTGGGCAGAGGCCAATGGGATGAGATTTAACAAGGCTCAGTGCAGGGTTTGGCCACAACAACCCCAAGCAGTGCTACAATCTGGGGACAGAGTGGCTGGAGAGCAGCCAGGCAGAGAGGGACCTGGGGGTACTGGTAGATAGCAACTGAATGTGAGCCAGCAGTGTGCCCAGGTGGGCAGGAGACCCAATGGCATCCTGGCCTGGATCAGGAACAGAGGAACAGTGTGGCCAGCAGGACCAGGGAGATTATTCTGCCTCTGTACTCAGCAC
>VWYK01086939.1:41395-51850 GCA_013399775.1 Semnornis frantzii | reverse complement strand
TGTGGAGTCACCATCCCTGGAGGTGTTGAAGAAAAGCCTGGATGGGGCACTTAATGCCATGGTCAGGTTGATTGGCTAGGGCTGGGTGCTAGGTTGGGCTGGATGAGCTTGGAGGTCTCTTCCAACCTGGTTGATTATATGATTCTTAGTACTAGAGCATCCTTTGCCCTTCTCAGGTAGCTTCTCATCCAGGAGTCTGAGAGCATCAGGTTTCCATGTGCAGCCACCTCACATCATGGTTGTTGGAGATGTTTTTCATGGATTCATAGGATCGCAGCATGGTTTAGGTTGGAAGGGACCTTAAAGATCATCCAGTTCCAACTCTCTTTCTTGCCATGGGTAGGGACACCACTAGACCAGGTTGCTCAAGGCTACATCCAACTTGACCTTAAACACTACCAGGGCAGGAGGCATCCACAACCTTCCTGGGCAACCTGTGCCAGTGTTTCACGACCCTCACTGGAAAGAATTCGTCAGTGTTCTGTTGAGGTTTTTTGATGGTTGATTCTGGTCAATAGATCTGTTTGTGCAAGAGCTTCCACTGTCACTGACCAAGTCAGACATGGAGGTGTGAGCTTGCCCTCCACTGACTTTTGGAAGCAAGATCTGTAGCTAGCAGCTCTTGTGTGACTTAAATCAACCTATAAAACCCAACAGATTAACCTTCTGCAGCTGTTCTCTCTGGCCCTGAGTCTGAACATGAGGAGAAACCTTTGGTGTGATATTGCCCAAGAGAGGTTGTGGAGTCTCCTTGTCTGGAGAAGTTCCGAAGCCTGGGCATTGTCATCTTGACCAAGCTGTGTGGGTGCCCATGCCTTAGCCAGGGAGGTCAGACTGGACAATCTCCGGAGGTCCCTTTCAACCCCTGTGATTGTTGGAGGTCCTAATGACCATGCTGAAGTGCTGTCTACTTCTGTGCTCTCTTTGTTGACAAGAGCATTGGTGTTGAGCACCTTGCCAACATCTAGTCCTGCCTAAAAGCAGGATGTAGGCAATCATACAAGCCCTGGAATGGCAAAGAGGTCAATTTTGGGTGCTTTTGGGTGATTTTTATGCTTCTCCCTGTCCTGTTTCAGAGTTATGCCCAGCCAGGTCTCCAGTACATCCAGGGCCAGCAGATATACACAGCTCATCCACAGGGAGTTATAGTGCAGCCACCAACAGCAGTAACCACCATTGTTGCAGCTGGCCAACCTCAGCCCATCCAGCAGGTATGGTCTTGATGGGTCTGAAGGGATGGGAGTATTTTGTGAGCATCTGCTTGGGGGTTTTGTCATTCTCTGTGGCTTCTGGGTCTTGGGGAGGTGATGCTGGTACCAGATGGAGGAATTTTCCACCTGGCAGCATGCTGGTACCCTTTGAGATGCTGCTCTCCAGCCTGTCTGTGGGCATGAGATACATGTTCAGAGGCTTTTGAGTCCAAATCTTGTTGTGATAGGACAAGAAGTGGCTCCAAGTTGCCCTAGGAGAGGTTTAGGTTGGACATGAGGGACAATTTCTGCCCATTAAAGGTTATCAAGGCCTGGCTCAGCTGCCCAAGGCAGTGGTTGGGTCCCCATCCCAGGAGGGGGTTCAAAGCCATGGAGATGTGATGCTGAGGGCCATGGTTTAGTGGTGACCTGGCAGTGCTATGTCAGTGGTTGGACTCCATGATCTTAAAGGTGCTTTCCAACCTGGCTGATTCTGTGGCTGTCTGTACTCAGGTTTTCCAGAAGGCTGTGAATGGGTGAGCACATGGGAGCTCCATGACCTGCTTTGGCCACTGAAGCCCATCCACCATGGAGGATTCAAGCATATGGGTGGCAAAGTGGCAGCATTATAAGCTCAGGATGGTTTTGAGGGGGTGCTTGGGGCCTCTGATGAAGAACTAAAGAAAGATATTGTCCTCATCACTTCTTGGGCCAACACTAATATCCCTTTTTAGGTGTTACCTTCAACAAAGTCTTTATCATAGGGTATCTGATCACCCAAATAACCACATACATCTTTCTCTTCACCCTCTTGGTGCTGTTTTCAGCCAGAGCTTGTGGTCACCAATAACCTCCTGGACTTGCCTCCACCATCCCCTCCAAAACCCAAAACGATTGTCCTCCCACCCAACTGGAAAACAGCAAGAGACCCAGAGGGGAAGATCTACTACTACCACGTGGTAACCAGGTGAGCATGGTCACGAGGGGAACGTGGCAGTGAGGGTGATGACTGCTTCAGGGTTGGAGTTTCATGGCTCAAGTGAAGGAACTGGGTGGAAGAGAAGTGGACATTCAGTTCTCCTGTCTCATTGGGCACCCAGGGAAGTGCTGTTGGTTGGGAGAGAGACTGAGATTGCTCAAAACCTTTCCTTTACCCTCATAAATGTGGCTTGGGGATTGAGCCAGAAGCCGTGGAGATGTGGTGCTGAGGGCTGTGGTTTAGTGGTGACCTGGCAGTGCTGGGGTAAGGGTTGGACTCCATGAGCTTAAAGGTCCCCTCCATACAAAACTACTCTGATTCTACGATTGATGGAGGTCCCAGCTGAAGGGACAATTGATAACCAAGTACTGGTTGCTTTTAAGAGGGTGATGATGGTCTCTCTGTCTGTCTTCCTCCAGGCAAACCCAGTGGGACCCTCCAACTTGGGACAGCCCAGGGGATGATGCCAGCCTTGAACACGAAGCTGAAATGGACCTGGGGACCCCAACGTATGATGAAAACCCCATGAAGGTAGGTGTGGGGCTCATCAAGAGAACCACAACCATAACACCTCTTGGACAGGCCAGGGGGTTAATCCAGAAAGCACTGGGGCTGTTGTTGAGGTTGGTGTGGACTCGAGAGGATGATGGTAGAACAGAAATGGCCCAAGATAAGCGTTAGTGACCGTACTCGCCATGGAGCCACTGGTTCTGTGTGACACCTTCTGCCATGCTTGATGAGTGCTGCAGTGTCCATCCCTCAAAGGTAGTACCTGGAAGGACAGAGCTGCTCTCCAGATGGGCTTGATGTCCAGTAAGGTCCCTCTTTGGCCCCATCTACTGCAGTGCTCACTGAGAGGGAGCCTGGTTGAGCTTCCTTGGAGGACACAAATGACATCAGTTTAGCTTTCCAGCTCTACCAGCTCTTGCAAAGCAGGGACACCTTCTGGTGTCTCTCTTAAGCTGCCTTAAAGGTGTTCTGAGCTAGGTGAGGGTTGGTCTCTTCTCTCAAGGAATAAGGAACAGGACAAGAAGAAACAGCCTCAAGTTGCCCCAGGGGAGGTTTAGGATGGACATGAGGAACAATCTCTTCCCTTTGAGGGTTGTCAAGGCCTGTCCCAGGCTGCCCAGGGAAGTGGTGGAGTCCCCATCCCTGCACTTCATGTTTCCATGCAGCAATTGTTTGTGTCCTACCTACACCTCCCCTGGAGCAGCTTGGGGCCATTTCCTCACAATAGATCTAAACCCCTCCCCAAAACATGTGTGATCCCACATCCAGACTGGAGAGCGGCATGTCAAAGGGTCCCAGCATGCTTCCAGATGGGAATCTCCTCCAGCAGCACCCAGAAACATCCCACTTTCTCCTTTCTCATGGGATTTTCAGAGTTAACCCAACCCCTGTAGCACCTCCTTCAGCCCAGGGTTCCTGGCAAATTCAAATCAACCATGTTACTCACTTGTGAGATACTTTTGCCCATGGATTGGCATCACACCTACCTTGCTGGCATCTCCTGGTCATCTGGGAGCTTCAGCAAGCAAAGGAGGAACCAGTCACAGCAGTAGGAGGGTTTGTGGGAGTGTGCTGGGATCCCGGGGGCTTGCTGGGTTGGGCAGTGCTTGGTGACCTCGGCGTTGGCCAAAAATTAACTTCATTGTGCTCAGCAAAGCATCAGAAATAGCTCAGGCAGCTTTGTGATGGCTCCAGATGAGTCAGGCTGGAAGAACAACAAATACTCCTCATTTCCCTGTTTTCTGCCTCCATGGGAAGGGTTTGTCCTGGGTTGAACCTGGTTTATCTTCACTTGCTTCTGGGTTTGGGCTGCTGTTGAAGTGAGAACCTGGTCATCAAGCAGAGCTTCACTTCAGGCTTTGAGATGAGGTCTTATTAAGGTGGGGTAGCCATAAACAGTGTCCCCGTGGAGGGATTTGCTGCTGTAGCTCCTAATGGTCTCCTGGGGTGCATGAATGTGGCCAGCAGGTCAAGGGAGATTCTCCTCCCCCTCTGCTCTGAGAAGTGATGAGAAGAGGCTGGTAAAAATAAGGGGTGTTAGGAGGAGACCACAGCAAGCTCGGAGCCCATGATGGCTCTGCTTGTCCATGGACCTCTGCTTGTGCCACCAGTGACCACAGCTACAAATGTTAGTGTTTATAAACCAGATCTAGAGCTTTGCATAAGGTTTGAAATCTTAGAGGGCCATGAAGAGGAGTGTGGGCAGCAGGATGAGGGAGGTTCTTCTCCCCCTCTGCTCTGCCCTGCTAAGGCCACATCTGGAGAACTGGATCCAGTTCTGGACTTCCCAGTTCAAGAGAGACAGGGAACTACTGGAGAGAGTACAGTGGAGGCTGGGAAGCTGGTGAGAGGCCTTGAGTATCTCTGAGGAGGAAAGGCTGAGAGCCCTGGGGCTGTTGAGTCTGGAGGAGAACAGACCCAGAGGGCATCTTCTCAATGCATATTGAGAGCTGAAGGGACCATGGGGCCAGAGGCTGGAGCCAGGCTCTTGTCAGTGGTGCCCAGTGCCAGCACAAGGGGCAGTGAGCACAAACTGGAACCCAGGAGGTTCCACCTGAACAGGAGAAGCTTCCTTGATATGAGGGTGCTGGAGCCCTGTCCCAGACTGCCCAGAGAAGTTGTGAAGTCTCCTTGTGTGGAGAGATTCCAACCCCCCTGGGCATTGTGCTCCTGGGCAAGCTGCTGTGGTCACCCCTGCTTTCGATGGAGTGTTGGACTGGATGATCTCCAGAGGTCTTTTCCAACCTCACCATGCTGGGATCCTGTCTCAGAGGTGCCTGTGGCTGCAGACATCTCCCAGCTGGACACCAGCCACGTGGCTTTGCCTGACCTCACAACCAGCTGATTTCACTCACTTCAGAGCTTTTTATCTTCCTCTTCTGAGCCAAGATCACCTGAAGGTTGGGTTTTTCCCACTCATGGCAATAACACAGAATTCCCTCAGTGGTCTTAGCTCTCACCCCACTGTCTCCACCCTCAAATTCCAAGCACATTCCTGGGAATTTTTTACCCTCCTCCCCACCCTGCACCTTTTCCAAGAGGAATTAAAGCCACCAGCATCTCGGCTCCAGCTACCCAGCAGCTGCTGCTGCTATTCCTGGTGTCCTCTGGCCCTAGGCCACCATTTGTTCGGGTGAAATGTCTCTTTTCTTCCCTCCTCCACTCTTCTGAGCATCATCTGCTCTCTTCTCGATACCCTCAAAGCTCCAGTGTCACCATGGCTGCTGGCAGCAGTGGCTGAGCTCGCCTGGGGCTCGCAAGTGCTGTGCTGGCTTTGATGGAAAGGCACAAGAGGTGAAGCTGTGCTCCCCAGGTCCCTTTACATCCCAGTTTGAATCAGAGACTGCTTTGGGTTGGGACCTTGCAGATCATCTAGTTGCACCCCCTCTGCCTGGGCAGGGACACCTCCCACTAGACCACATTGCTCAAGGCCCCATCCAGCCTGCCCTTGAACAGGTCCAAGGAGGAGGAGACATCCACAACTTCCCTGGGCAACCTGTTCCAGAGTCTTTCCTGCTTTTTCCCTTGGAAAAGGGGCTTCATGAGAGGGTGGTCCACTCAGGGAGGGTGGCTGTGATATTGGGCTGGATGCTGAAGGATTTTCATCCTTTTACCATGAGAAGACCTTGAATTTCGGGTGGGAAGAACCTGGATTTATGGTGTCTCCACCCATCAGCACCTCCCAGAGAGCATGGAAAGGTCATCATCAATAGCAGAACAGGTCCCAGCAGCTTGATGCCAGGCAAAGGCTCCTCAGGATTTCCCAGCACATTTGACTGCTTGCTTCCCTCCCACCAGCAGCCCTATCCCAGGCTGGCTGTCCACCTTCACCGGCTGCTCCATCCCCCACCTCAAGGCTTTTTGCATAAAGCAAGGAGGCTGGGAAATGGGAATGACACCAAAACTCTCCTGGTTTTGGTGTCTCTTCCTGTGTTGGTGGGTGGCACAGCTTCGGAGAGCGGGAACGCTCGGCAGTGGCTCTGAGGGAAGCACTGTGGTCACCTCAAGGAAGTTCTTCCAGGGGAAGGTTTTAGTGCTAAAATAAAGATGGATTTTAACATAAGGAGAAATCAGCAGCTCTGCACAAGTAACAGCTTAGAAACCTCGTTTCTGGTTGTCTTCCTCATCTTCACAGAATCCCCAAATCCCAGCATGGTGGGGGTGGAAACGACCTCTGGAGATCATCTAGTCCAATCACCTTGCTAAAGCTTTGGAGTCTTTCCAGAGAAGGAGACTCCACAACCTCTCTGGACAGCCTGGACATGGTGTTGTTCAGAAGGGTTTGGTGAAGGAGGAAGATGGGAGAAGAGTTTGATGAAGGAGAAGGGGTTGGTGAAGAAGGGATCAGTGATGGAGGAGGACTCTGTGATGGACAAGGGCTTGGTGAAGATGAGATCAGTGATGCAGAAGCTATCAGGGCTGGAGAAGGGGTCTGTGATGGAGAAGGGCTTGGTGACAGAAGGTGGCAGGACTTGGTGACTCCTCCTTGCTGGGAGCCAGCCGGGAGCCATCTGCTCCCCATCAGCAGCCTTTTGATGTCTGCAGCCAGCGGTGGGCAGGGAGCGGCGAAGCTTTGATCTGCGGCCAGCAGCAGTTCCCTCGGGACAGCCCTGGGCAATAAAACCTCCTCATCCTCAGGGAAACTGCCAGAAATTCCCATCAAATCCACTTTATCCTCCCCCAACTGTCTGTAGCTGAAGAGAAGCTCCCACGGGACCAGTTCCCACCATTTTCCAGCTTTTTTTCCCCCAAAAGAAAGAGGAGCAAGGAGCAGTCCCTGTGTCTCCCTGGGGCCTGTGGTCCCAGCACAGCAGCATGGCTGGAGTGTGCTGGGAATGGGCTGGGGACTGCTGGAATTGGGCTGGAGAGTGTGCTGGGATCAGACTCAGAAGTGCACTGGGATCAGGCTGGGAAGTGCACTAGGATCCATCTGGAGAGTGTATTGAAACTGGGCTGGGAAGTGCATTCCCAGTGTGCTGGAGATCAGGCTGGGAACCATGCTGGTATCAGGCTGGGAAGTGCCTGGTGTGGGGTGGGGAACATGCCAGTATTGGGCTGGGAACCTCACTGGGACTGGGCTGGGAAGGGCGCCTGGATCAGGCTGGGAAGCATGCCTGCACTGGGCTGGAGATCATGCTGGCATTGGACTGGGAAGCTCAACCCAGGACTGGACTGGGAAGCTCACTGGGACTGGGCTGGAAAGCTCACCACGACTCCAAGGATAGAACTGGGGAGCACACCAGCACTGAGCTGGAGTGCTTACTGAGGTCAGACTGCAAAGTGTGGTCGTGCTGTGCTGGAAGCTCACCAGGAGCGAGGTGGGAAGCTCACCAGGACTGGGCTGAGAAGTGTTCCTTAGATTGGGCTGGAGTTGTCTGGGAAGATAACTGGGAGCAGGCTAGGGAGCTTACCCCAGGACTGGACTGGGAAGCTCACTGGCGTAGCTTGCTGGGAAGCAGCAAGCAGACTGTGGAGTTCAAACAGAACTGGGCTGGGGAGCAAGCTGGGAAGGTCACTTGCGAACAGGCTGGGAGCTCACTGGGACTGGGCTGGGAAGTTCATCAGGTTGGGAAGCTCACTGAGAGCAGGCTGGAAGCTTACCGGGACTGGTCTGGGAAGCTCACTGAGAGCAGGCTGGAAGCTTACCGGGACTGGTCTGGGAAGCTCACTGAGAGCAGGCTGGAAGCTTACCGGGACTGGTCTGGGAAGCTCACTGAGAGCAGGCTGGAAGCTGATTGGGCTGGGAAGGTCACCAGGACCAAAGTGGGAAGCTCCCTGGGAAGAAGCCAGAATGCAGGGCTGTGTGGCAGGACTGCTGCCCTCAAGGTGGGACCAGGACCAGAATCCAACCCCATTTCTTCCTTTTTCCCAGTCTTCCAAGAAGCCCAAGACGGCAGAAGCGGACACGTCGAGCGAGCTGGCCAAGAAGAGCAAGGAGGTGTTCAGGAAAGAGGTGATAACCAGGGAGGGGTTATCCCTGTGCTCGGGTGGGATGTGGGGTTGGGAGGGCACGGGGCCCGGCCGGGCACGGGGCCAGGGCTGAGCGCATGTGCCCTGTGCCCCCCAGATGTCGCAGTTCATCGTGCAGTGCCTGAACCCCTACCGCAAGCCCGACTGCAAGGCTGGGCGCATCACCACCACCGAGGACTTCAAGCACCTGGCACGCAAGGTGGGCACCGCGGAGGGACGGGAGGCACAGCCGGGAGCAGGGAATGTTAGCTGCTGGTGGCGGGGCGGTAGCCACTGGTGGGGAATGGTTGCCACTGCAGAGGGAATATTGGCCCCTATTTGGGGAATGGTAGCCACTATAGGGGGAATATTTGTCCATATTTGGGGAATGTTGGCCGCTGTTGGGGAATGTTTGCTCATATTTGGGGAGTGTTAGCCACTATTTGGTAATGTTTGCCCATATTTGGGGAATGTTAGCCAATATAGGGGGAATATTTGCTCATATTTGGAGAGTATTAGCCACTATTTGGGGAATGTTAGCCACTATTAGGGAACGTTAGTGACTATTGGGGAAATATTAGCAGCCATTGTAGAGGGAATGTTAGCCCCTATTTGGGGAATGTCAGCCCCTATTTGTTGAATGTTAGCCACTGTTGGGGAATATATGCCCATATTTTGGGAGTATTAGCCATTGTTAGGGAATGTTAGCCCCTATTTGGGGAATGTTAGCCACTATAGAGGGAATATATGCCCATATTTTGGGAGTGTTAGGCACTATTAGGGAATGTTAGGCACTATTGGGGGAATACTAACAAATATTTGGGGAATGTTAGCCACTATTGGGGAATTTTAGCCACTATAGAGGGAATATTTGCCTGTATTTGGGGAATGTTAGCCTGTATTTGGGAGATATTAGCCACTATTGGGGAATATTACCAAATATTTGGGAATAATAGACAACATTTAGGGAATATCTGGCATTAATAGCTGATATTTGGGAACGACAACCAGTAAGTTTGAGGGATAACTGCCGATATTTGGAGAATATTTTGGGAATAGCATCCAATGTTTGGGAATAACAGCCACTGTTTTGGGAATACTTGGGGAATAAAGGCAGATATTTTAAGAACAGCAACAAACCACCATGAGGGAACCTCTCCAGGAGTTGGATTTGGGGAATTCTTGGGAATGATGTGGACTGACTCTGTCCCTTCCATCCTCAGTTGACCCACGGGGTGATGAACAAGGAGCTCAAGTACTGCAAGACTCCCGAGGACCTGGAGTGCAACGAGAACGTCAAGCACAAGACCAAGGAGTACATCAAGAAGTACATGCAGAAATTTGGGGCCATCTACAAACCCAAAGAGGACACAGAGCTGGAGTGAACTCCGCCACCCTCCGCCCCAGCAGCGCCACCAGCCCTGCCCTCTGCTGCGCTCCAACACCACCCACCCAGGGATTGGCTCCGGGAGGTTTTTTTAGTCAAAGAGAAAAAATAAACTCGGTTCCCCACGGCCTAGAGGAGCTTTCTGCTGCCAGACCTCCACCTGGGAGGAGAGCCGGGCTGGATTAGGCCCAGGCTTTGCTAGGCTTGGCCTTTGCTAGATAAACCTTGCTGGGCCTAGTTTGAATAAGTCAAACTTTGCCAGGCTGAGGCTTGGCTAGGCCTAGTTTGAGTAAGTCAGAATTTGCTAGGCCCAGGCTTTGCCAGGCCTAGACTTGGATAGGCCTGGGCTTTGCTAGGACAAACTTTACCAGCCAGAGGCTTGGCTAGGTCTGAGTTTTGTTAGGCCCATGCTTGGCTGGGCCTGGGCTTTGCTAGGACAAACTCGGCTTGGCCCAGGCTTTGCCAGGCCTGGACATGGCTCAGGCTCCTTCGTGCTGGGCTTTGCTAGGTCTGAGCTCCTCTAGGTGTGTCTTGCTAGGCCGAGCCGTGCTAAGGCAGGCTTCACACCTCCTTCCCCAGCAGCGCCCTCAGGCTCAGCCCTGTATGATATTTTTGTTGCCGTCTCTGTGAATATTTTGGCTCCTTCGCCCTTGGGTTTCTGTCCCCTCACTTCCAGCCCAGGCCGTGCCGATCCCACGGGAACACTTCGGACGGATCAATGATTCCAGGAGTTGGTTATTATTAATTATTATTATTATTATTAATTTGAGGGGGGAGGGGTGTGGGGGTGGGAGTTAAACACACTTCTCTCTTTGTTTTCTCCTTATGGTTGTTTTTTTTCCTCCCTATTTCTGGTTTGGTTTGGGGTTTTTTTCTCTTTATTTTGGGGGCTTTTTTCCCTTATTTCAGTATTTTTTAGCTTTTTTTTTTCCTCTTTTTTT